>JZKD02S0789426.1:0-14626 GCA_000966675.3 Picea glauca | reverse complement strand
ATAAACTTACATGTTGCATTGTCATTTACGTGTTTATTTTATGGGTTTATCTTATGTGTGGTTTATAACTATGTTTATATTATGGGTATTTCCTGTATATGATGCATGTATATGTTTACCGTTATTTCGGTGTGAATCGGTGCATTTACGGAATGCATTTTTTTGTTTATATTTTACATATAAAGCTTCCGCAAGAGTTATGTGTGTGTATATGTTTTAATTGCATGGAGTTAGAAAATTTTATGTGGCATAGACCAGTTGGATGTTGGGTATGTTACAGTATGTTCCGCAGAGAGAATGAAAGTGTTCTCTCATGTATTGTGTCCCGGCCTGGGTGGTTGGGGACGTTACAGGACATGTGCAAAATGTTTCAAAGAGGAGGTTGATTTATGGGTTTCCTTTTTTAGGATTACCACTGTTCATGTATTCTAATATCCTCATAAATGAATTCCCAAGAACAGTGGAGTTTAGCAAAGATGTTAGTATTTTCTAAAATGGTATTGAATAAGGTCAGATAAATGCTAGTTTGATCGTCAAGACCGTCACCAATATTTGGATGTCTAGTAACAAGTACAGTAATGGAATCAATCAATTAAAAACAAGAATAAGAATAGGAAACAAAAGACGAAGAAATAATTAATTACAGAAATAAAGTACAACAACCAGAGAGATATGGAAAGATATCCCCAGTATGCTTGCCGAATAAATGTTGAGGAAAAGGTATAAGGAACCTCACTCCAAAATTTTTCAATCTGACGAGGCTAGGGTAAGATAGTTGGGATTATCACCCGGTGTTTATAGCCTTCGACAAAATTATCAATTGATTCACGACAATAAGTGCAAGAAATCAACGTTGTCTTTTATAATTTAACAGTGCAAAAAAGAAAGTGAAAAATGTATATGTATTTTGTTTTATGGTTAAGGAACAAATGAAATTTAAATCTGAAAATAGTATCAGAAAATACACATGTGAGACCAAAATCAGCAAGGTGATTTTATTAATTCCATTCTAAATTACAATCATAACCCCTTTTCAAATCCGTGTGAGGATATGTACCAAGATCGAATTTAGAGATCTCTGATGGGAACCATACAAAAAGACTCTGAGAACAAGAGAGGACTGAAGTTGGAACTTTGGATCAATTTAGCCATGAAAACATCATTGATTGACTCTGCAAAATATTCCCTATCAATAATGAAATCTAATTCATATAAAAATCAAAATACACAGACTGTCAATATCATATGATCAACCTTTCACAAATAAGTTGTTGAAATATATACTTCAATCCATGAACCTTGTAATATTCAATGAGACCATGCTGTCAACAAGAGGGTTAAGACTCAAAGATAACTCAGAATGAATGAAAGTAAGTAATCTCACAAGAATAAGAGCATACCTTAAATCAGAAAAAATTTCCTTGTTCTCTCCTCTCCTCTCCTTTTGTCCCTTCCTTTGATCAACTTTTATCTTCCTCAAAAGAAGTTGTGGTAGTTTCAAATTACCATTAGTTAAGTCATAATAGACTTAATTTAAGTTAGAGACAAACAAAAATAATAATAATAATAATAATAAAGGGTTCATTAAATAATAATTAATAGGTGGGACCCTTAATCTCTTAAATCTTTTTAAGTTTGATTATGCCCTTGTTGCTCCATAGTTTATTTTAAAATAATTCATGCCACCTCATAAATACACACATGGACAATCACTTGAATATTCCCTTGTGTCTCCCCAAAATTATCCACACACACACACACACACACACACACACACACACACACACACACACATATATATATATATATATGAATTTTTCCACCATAAAAATAATTAGAACCAGTTGTCCAAAAATTAAGATAATAGTACCATGTTGTCTGAAAACAACCCAAACATAACAAATTGTTCAATAATAATCAAAATCCATATTTACTATGAGAAGTAGTTTGTTTCTTCCCACTTTTTATTGCCTTTTATGTTCTGTTTGTAGAGATGGTATTCTCGTTGTTTGGTTGATTGGAAACATGAGGCTGAAATTCACTAAGAACTACAAAATTTTCATTATTCTGTTGGGCATGAGAGGTAACTGACTAGGAGGAGTCACTATAGGACTTAGCATTGATGAGCATTTTTTTACCTTTTATTGACAAAGGTTCAAGGATGGTTGTCTTCAGGTTTTTACTAGCATGTGAACACTGAAAAGGAGATGCAATATGATCAATTTGTTGGGAATGTTGGTCATGTGGAGGTGGAGGAGGAAATGGTAATGAAATTGTGGGACAACCATGATGATGGACTGCAAGTTGGTTGACAATGTCTTGAAAACCATCATTAACGGGGACCACTGGATGGAGTTAGACATGAGGTGGAACATGGATGGCTGAGAGATTCTTATGAGGTTGGAAAGGGGTCTTTGAGGTCTAAGATGTGGGTGGAATACCCCTTGACCCACAAGGTTAAAAAAACCCTGCTTGAAATAGATGATTTAACTCATGAGGGTCAACATCAAAGTGGATTGAAAATTTGGGCCTCATATTTCCCCTTTGCCCGAAATTGTTTATGCCCATGCCTCTGCCATTGCTACCTCTGCTAAAGAAACTCATTGTCTACAAGAAAACTTATATCAAAATAACTCATTATTCTACTGGGCATGAGAGATAACTGATTGGGAGGAGTCACTAGAGAATTTGGCATGGATGAGCACTTTTTTACCTTTGCTTGAAAAAGGTTCAGGGATGGTTGTCTTCAGTTTTTTACTGGCATGTGAGGACTGAGCAAGAGATGCAATATGATCAATTTCTTGGGAATGTTGGTTATGTGGAGGTGGAGGAGGCAATGGTAATGAAACTATGGTCCAACCATGATGATGGACTACAGGTTGGTTGACAATGTCTTGCTAACCATCATTAATAGGGACCTGTATTTGGAGTGAGACATGAGGTGGAACATGGATGCCTGCAAGATTTTGACGAGATTGGAAAGGGGGTCTCTAAGGTCTAAGATGTGGCTGGAATACCCCTTGACCCACCAAGTTGAAAAAACCAGCTTGAAATAGTTGATTTAACTCTCGAGGGTCAGCATCAAAGTGGATTGAAAATTTGGGCCTCATATTTCCCCTTTGCCAGAAATTGTTTCTGCCCGTGCCTCTTCCATTGCTACCTCTACTAAAGGAACTCATTGTCTACCAGCAAACTTAGATCAGAATATAGAACATAAATACTAATCAACCACCATTGTATAGAACTCATTGTACACAAGCATGGATGCCATTAATCCATTTTTCTGTATACAATAATCATAGTCATTTTGCCAATTAAAATCCTCAATTGTCATTATCTAGAACAGGGGTATTCAATGAAATTTTGGTATGTGATTTGGATTTATAATGAACAAAAAATGTTATTTATGAAAATGAAGTAAATGATTATTGTTCTAAATAAGATTCATTCTTAACCAAACCATTTAAATAATCATGCCATCTTCATATTCGACTGTAAGTCTTGTTAATAATGCTTGTTATCCCCAACTTCTAGGGATAACTAAGGAGATGATGTCTCGAGGCCCTCAGGTTGCATACATGGAGTACCAAGAGATAGCTTGACTAGCAGTTTCCACTTGCACAGACATAGACCCACCTCACCACCACAATTTCAGGTTCGTCACGATGGTATCCACCACATCAGATGACCTCGAGACGACATTGGGTCTTTCTCCATGAGTTACAAGTCAGGTATTATGGTGAGTGTCATTTCAATATTTGAGGCATTTGAGTTTGTTGCATATATTATTGCTTTTGATTATGTGACATTTTCTTTGACATTATGTTATTTTCCATGTTTCACCTTGGTGGTTGACATTGTGCCTAGTAAGTGGGTCACCCTTAGGGATAGGTATACTACTGGGAGGTCATTTTGAGGAGTCATCATGTCATTCCTGACCATACTTGTCACTTTCCACATTTCATCCCCTCATCTCCTCACCTTTTGGGTTTTTTGGGTGTACTGACCCAAGAAGGAGTTATCCCTCACTTCATGGGAAGACGGGATTGAAGGCCTAGATCCTTGTAGATAGAAAAAGATAAAACCTTGATTATGAACCTTTCATATGCTTGCCCAAAGAGGTATTGAGAGAAATGAAAATATTCTCCTAAAAAAAACAAAGACCTGCAAAAGCAAACACATAACATAAATGTCCCACTTGATTGAAGGGTTTACACAAAGCGTGTTACAAGCTAGACTATACCCCCATGGAACTATGTGTACTTATCCCTTTAAGCGACACTTTGGTACTACCCCCCAAGCTAATCAATTCACCCTAGGGAGTATGGGTCAGTGTTTGGACCCTAATTAATTAATGGCAATAAATGGGCTTGGAAAAAGGATGCATTGAAAATGAAGGTGCAACATACCCTCTACAAAGGCACCCATAAGTGAGACACTACAACCCCTTATATGTCATGAAACCCATGCCAAAAATTCTTCCCCTCATCCATGACACCTCACCCACATGACTTATAAGAAGGTCCCCTCAGGAAACACCCCTAAACTTGACGAACGATTCACCCAATAGGTCATTTTGTCAACCCTCCCATACCTAAACTTAGCAAATTGCATAGGGTCTTTGAGAATTGGTTTATTTTGATGAGTTGGTTTGGATGTGCATGCTTACATGGTGCATTTATTGATTTGATTTACTCATCATCATACTTTGATTTGAGATCCTTGGAGGGTGTATCCATTTGTCTTTGTAGGACCCAGCTGGTGGACAGTTTTGGAGGAACAAGCCTAGCTTGGGCTTCCATGGGGCTTGAAGCCCACATGTTGGATGCCAAGGGCCCACATATTGGATCATGAGGATATTCCTTTGGAGGATTAGATGACATCATGGAGGACCTAACCTATCCCCTACCACCCAAATGATTTGCTTGAAAGAGGCAAAATGTCACATTCTTGGAGATTCATGTCATACATGGGATAAGATGTGGTGGTGATGTGACACTTGGCACTTTGATGAGTATTGGCACCTTGATTTATTGGAAAGAGGTCCTATCACCTTGGAAGATGGATTTTGGAAGCCCAACGTCCCTTCTCCAATCTCAATGACTTACAAAAGTGCCAAAACGTCACCCTAAGAGGGTGACGTCATGTTTTGGGGTTTCTTTCATGTACAAAAGTATGAATTATTTAATATTATTTTTGTAAAGGGGAAAGATTAGGGATGTTGAACCCTTATCTTGTGGTTTACCCTAAATTATGTGGACAAATTATGTTTATAACATTTTGTATAAATAGAGATAATTTGTATCTCAATTTCATGATAGCTCTCCCATTGTGAGAAGCCTTCCTAGCTGAAATTTGCACCCTTTTTGGGAAATATCTTCTCTCTTGTGCTTTTATCTTGGTTTCTTCATTCTATTGGTGGAAGACGTAGTGTGTTACCTCTCTTGGAGCAATCTTTCATTTATGTTGGATTTATCTTGGTAAGCGGAGGTTTATCTTGTCATTTCTTGGACTAGGTAAGGATTTATCTTGTTGATGCTTCATTGCTTGGTTACAAATTTGATTTGCTAGATTTCTTGGGGAGTATAAGGATTTACAACAACACCATTGTTTATCATTTTTGTCTAGAAATTATTTTTTGCACAAGGTTTTACTAGGAGAAGTAAAAGGGTTTACACCCTCCTAGTACTTCCTAGTTAACCTTGCTTGCCTTAGGGAGCAAGAGGGTTTACACCCCCAATTAGATAGCATTGTTAGATATTTATTTGTTTGACTCCATAATGCAATATCTAAAGGCACTGAATCTAATTGCATTGGAGAAATAAAATATTGCATTGGTTAACGTGAAAACTTTGTATTTTGATATTGTCTAAATTGGAATCAATTGTATGTTTTGTATGCTTGGTTGAGCCACTAGGGCATCACCTTTGGCTAAGTGCTTCATTCGGTTGTCAAAAAATTTCATATACAACCATTAGGGCTGAAAAAATCCTAATATAAGCCTCTTAATAACTCACTACTCAACCATCAGAAGTTGCTAATAATTTACCCCTACAATCTATTAGGCCTAGTGCATATTTTGGGTGGATTACTTTTGATTTTTGGTGGCTGATTTCTTCGATGTAACAAGTTATTTTCTACATTCATAAGACTGGTAATTATCACTGCAATACATATTTATGACAGACTTATATTCACGCTAAAGTCTTGCTCTTTCATTCTTGAGCTAAACTAGTGTTTGTTAGCTTGTCCCTCATTTATTTAACTAGACTTTTAGCACTTTATTTGTAGTTCTTGTTATCTTTTTGTTGCTAATATATATTATTTTTTATTGCTGCAAAAAGGGACAACAATCTTAACTTGTGTCTCATGCATACTTGGCTTTTCTTGTCTCGGATAGGTACAATCACCCTTTGCAGGTACTCGTGCCTCTTGGTAACCATTGGCTACCACCATGAATCTTTCCCATGCCCTTCATCACTTAGTATCCTGACCTATAGGGGATAAACTTCCATCATCCCACTTTTTGTCTCATTTCCCCCTAGGGTCACCCAGGATTCCCCCTTTGAAGGGATCATCCAAAAAAATTTCTGATGAAACAGTTGATTCATGTACCTAAGTTCAATGGTGATCCATCCTTAGTTGTTTCACATGTCATCGAGTTTGTTGAATTCATCATACACTGCAACATAGAACAAGAAGATGTGATTATACGGTCATTTCTCTTATCTCTTGAAGAAAGGAAAAGAGATTGGATCAGATAATCTTGTAACCCCAAAAGTATTTATTCCTCAATAAAACTTATTCGAGACTTCCTTAAGCATTGGGGCCACAAAAATCTTGAAGGCATTATTCAAGACCTTGAGGTGTTCTCCAGGGATGCTCGTTTCTTTTAAAATTTATTGAAGGTTTGAAAGAAACACTTCTTCTAAAATATGAAGAAGAAGAGATTGAGGATGATAGTAATGAGGAAATTTTCGAGTGCCTCAAGGAAAACATACAGGAAGATGATGATTTATGTGAACAATTACTTGAACACTGCCATGATAAAAACTTCCTGGTCAAGTTTTGTGTACAAAAAAAGAAAGAGTACAATGATATCCTTAAAAATTATGAGAGGAATCCTACCCTGAACATGGCGTGGGAGGTTTCCATTTCCTATTTTGGAGTAAATTCATTGTATGACACTGTGACAAAAAGGTACGACTATCGGGAAGGCCTTCCAACCAAGGATCAATCATTCTTGATGCTCAAAGAAGTCTACAAACTTGTTAGAGATCAAGATTAGGATGGTGAATTCTATGATTCTATTGAAGACAACGAAGACTTGGTTGAAGAGAATATCCATGAAGAAATTTTCCAAGAGAAAGAATATCCTTCTGAAGATGAAGCACTTGCGTTGGCCCTCCCCTTTGATGAAGACATCCAGTCTTCTATTTCTCTTGTACATCAAAATGGGAACATAGAAAGTTATAGTCCTTTTGAAAACTTTGATGATTCTTTATTCCATGATTGTCAAAATGAAGAAAGTTTCCAAGAGGATCTCGATGAAGTTTCTCTTGTAGAAGGCCTGAATGAGAAATTGTTATCTACTTTCCCTTTTGAAGAAGATGAAGTTGTCTAGTCTTGTGAAGAAGTAATCAACTCCTATGATACGGGTGAAATCATGGAACAACCCTCGGATATAGTTGACGATCACATTGATGATTTCATATAGGTTGGGAAACGTAGATGGAATTTTGGTCATTTCTCTTTTATAGAGACCCCATTTATGACATTGAAGGTATCTCTCAAGCAAAAGGGGTTGAGTTTTCATCATTAGAGGATTGGTCTTCATGCATGTATGATTCAAATGTTTGGTAGCCTAGTGATGATATGGTTATAGATTTGTTCTTCCCATTCAAGGATTACTTTTCGCATCATACTCAGGGTGATCTTCAGACATCCCTTGATCTGTACCCTTTTGGGGATGCAGATTTGTTTTGTGAGTATTTTCATCCATTATGCTCAGATTTTGATAGACATCGGGTCGTGGCCAACTCGAGGCACTCTGAGTTCCACACTACCAAACAAAAGTAATTTCATATTAATACTTTTTGTGGGGGTTTGCAAATAAAGAAGTGACATTTCTTAAATCTAAGGGAGGATTTTTTCTCTAGACATGAGGCTATGATTTACTCCATTTCCCCTTGTTTGGGAAATCCACAGGTTTTCTTCAGATCTCTTATCCTTTCTTAGCCTTCCGGGAGTAGTGATTTTCTAAGTGAAGATGAATATGAGTCATCATATACATATGGTAACCCTCTTCAAATATGGATTGATTGTGCGTGTGGCTACACTTTCAGGTAAGAATATTAGGCTGATGGTTTATGTTTACAGCAAGATTTCCTCCCTCCCACCCATCTCCATGATTTTTATTTCATGACCGATTATATGTGTATTTATACTCATGATTATTATGTGCTTGAATTATATTTTTTGTATTACATGATTAAGCACAGGGGGAGATACTTTGATGAGATGATCAACTGGTTACATTGGTTGTACAACTTCACCTGACATTTCAAGACCTAATCTTCAGGCCCCCAGGTAAGTAGGTAGGTCATTTTTCTTTCCCCACATTTGCATATTGATTACTCATGATAGTTTAGATGCATTTCATATTTCATTTTTCTCTACTTGCATCTTGATTTCATGTTTAGTTTATAATTAAAAAAAAAAATCTAAAATTTTATTTTCTAGATTAGTTACATTTTTTATTTTGATGTATATGGACGAAGGGTGATCGAACCACCCTATATTTTACAGTGTGATTTTTCAGTGTACGCACAAGATGTTTTGGTTCTCATGCACTCTACAACGAGCACATGTCCCCAAGTAGGATCCAGATGTTATCCCCAACTTCTAGGAATAACTAAGGAGATGATGTCTCGAGGCCCTCAAGTTGCAAACATGGAGTACCGAGAGACAACTTGACTAGCAATGTCCAGTTACACAGACAGAGACCCACCTCACCACCAAAATTCCAGGTTCGTCATGATGGTATCCACCACATCAGATGGCCTCCGGAAGACATTGGGTCTTTCTCTATGAGGTATAAGTCAGGTTAATTTATCCACCACCACCATGATGGAATCAAGTTACTTCATTGTTCTGCGTAGCTTCGTAATAAAATCAACCATAACTACTTTCCACTTCCATTATAGAATGGGTAATGGCTACAATAGCCCCACTAGATGTCTATGTTGTGTCTTTACTTTCTGGCATTATAGACATATGGCTATGTAATTAGCCACTTTCATCTTCATTCGTGACCAAAGTATTGGCTTCTTATAGTTGCAATTGTCTTATGATATCCTAGGTGCCCGACATATGGCACATTATGTATTTCCTTCAAAACTGCATTTTTTAGTTCATTGAAATTCGACACATATACTTTGCCTTTGTAAATGAGACTACTATATTCTTTCAGCTCATAATAATTAATTTTTTGCTGAAAAATATCTTTTTTGTTTTGAGATATTGCTTATCTGAATTTGTTGTTGCAATAATGTTATCTCTCAGATCATTCTTGTACATGCTAATGATTGCAATGTGAACTTCATGAGTGTTGAGGAAAAGTTATGAATTACCTTACTCAATCATTTTCAGATCTTGCTTTGCTAGGAAAAGATAGTTGGGAATGTCACCTGGGGGTTTATAGCCTCAAAATATTCTCTCAATCCGCAAGTATTAATTACAAGGACTGAGGTTGATTTATAGTTTAAAATGTTGCAAAACAAAATTTAAAAAAAAAAAAATTGGAATGTACACAGATTTGCGATTAAGTAAACATGGAGATCAAAAAGGAAAAAGTAACCAAGTCACGAATACACATATATGAGACAAAATAAAAATTGGATTTTATTTCACTTTGAGATATCAAAAATGTTTTTCTCTTTACAAAAACCCTATGAGGGCATGGACCAAAGTCTGATTTAGAGATCATTGATGAACACTATACAAAAAGACTCTAACAGTAAAGTAAAACTCAATTTAGTAATCTGGATCAGCTTGCCACAAACTGTTGCCAATTTGACTCTGCAAGATTGTTGAAATTACTAAGACAACTGAGAGGGTGGGTGAATCAATTGTTACTGTGCTTAAAAAATATTAATTCAATTAAACCATTTTTAATCTTTCTCCAAGTGACCATCTATATTATACAACATATGAACAACATAAATAATGAGCATCAGTCACACATAAGATATACACCGAGACATATTTTCACGAGGAAACCCATAAAGGGAGAAAACCTCTTCTTCTTCAAAATGATAGGCAGTCTTTTAAGTTCTGTACATCATCTATAGTTGAGAACCAACTCAATGTGAGGCTACTACCTCTATTTTACAAGCTCCAACTTGTTTGAGAGCACCAACTCTCTGGTTTCTCTAGCACCCACTAGAAGGAAGCACCAACTCCCTGAGTGTTCCAGTACCAACTAGATGGAAGCACCTACTTCCACTTATACAAGCACCAACTTACATACAGAAAACTCTATGTTTTCCCAAGCACCACCATGCCACCCTTTTTTCTAGCCACAACTAGATGGAAGCCACAACTCCCAATATTCAAGCATCAACTTGAATATCAGAGGACCACAGTCCTCCCTAGCACCACCCTTCCTCCCTGATTATGAATAAATTATTGACAAACAAATAATACAGGTATTTCAATTCTTACCCCTTCTTCATTGTTCTGCAATTCTTCTCTGGTTCAAAAACTGTTTTGCAGTTTTTCTCTGCCTCACGCTATTCTGCTCTTGCTTCACGTTATTCTGCTACTCTCCTCTTGATTCTGTCTATTTGGCGATTGTTACTCATCTCTGAGTTTTATCTTATGCTCTGCATTCTTTCATTTTATCCTTATTACAGTTCATCTCATTGTTTCTGTTAGAACAACTAACCTTACACAGTCGATGCATCTCGCCTTTTATACTCATCAGCCTCATCAGTTACACCTCGAATCTCCTTGGGCAAAGACAAAAACTTCTCAGCAACTATATCACCAACTGATTAAGAACCATGATTTGATTTTCTAACTGAATTGTAACTGAACTTATTAATCATGAAAATAAGCGATGACCCTTCGATCATATTCCTGATTAACCTGCACCGTTGGATTACCAATGATGGATCTCGCACCTACTCCATATGCCCACTAGCTGTGACCACGGGCCTAATCAGAATGAATTTTTCATTTCACATTTTAGCAATCCATAGGTGAAGAGTCTTGACCCTTCATGTTGTGATCTCCGAAAAGGGGATTAGCTCTGCTAGCTCCTCCCTCTCACGTGACCACCAACAGTGACCACAGGTTGCGCCAAAAGGTGCTTCACCATTTCATGTTTCATCATTCTTGTCGTGAGTGTCCTTGACACCTCCAACTCCTAGTATCCAAAACTCTGAAATGGAGTCAGATCAATGGTCCACCATCTTGATGATTCGACGATTCATATATTTTCGTGATCTCGCATATCATGATTTCCTTCCATGAGTTGCTTCCTTGACTCCTCCAACTCCCAGTATTTGAAACTCAGAAATGAAACCTTTATCATGCTCTGATCTATCGCCACATGTCCCTCTTGGATCAACGATCCATATCTTATCATGAGTTGCAAGGTTAGAGCATTTCCTTCCTTTGAATTTCCAGTCAACGAAAAGTTAATCCCTCGCCACATGTCCCTCTTGGATCAACGGTCAAAATCTTATCGTGATTTCGCAACTTCACGGGCCTTCATCATGCCTAATCAACAATCCATGATCTCCCTTTGATCAACGACTCATATTAAGTCGTGGTTTTTCATTTCACGATTTCATAGGATAGAGCACCTCATTTATTTAACTTTCCAGTCAGCGAAATTCCAATCACTCACCATGTACCCTCCGCATCCAATGTTCCACAACATACCTCGATCCAAAGGTTCAGATAAATTCTTGGGATTTTTCATATCGCAAGTTCCCACACCATGTTCCGTTGACTCCTCCAATGTGCAGGTCAACGAAATTCTAGTCGCTTTCCACATGTCCTTCTTGAAGATGGACGATCCTCCTTCTTTTGGGATTTTGTAGGCCCGCTTCATCTTGCATGTAAAGACTGTGATCCTTCTTATGGATCCAATGACGGTCGGTCTTTGGGCTTAGATCTGACGCCTGAGATCTATTTTCTTCTACTGTGCGCTCCTCCTATCTGAATTCAGATATGACAGTCATCGGGAATTCTGAATGGGATCCAACGATCACTATTGCTCTTCATTGTTGATCTTTCCATTTTCATGCCATTATCGTTGTGCTATTGATCATGTTGATCTTCGTCATCAATGACAAACACGCATACTCTTCCTCTGTCTGAAAACATGCCAATAATCTCCCCCTTTGGCATTGATGGAATCCCCTTGAAAAACATGCAACTATACCATTGTAGCATCCTTGAAATTACTACCACTGTAGCATCCTTGAAATTACCACACCTTATCCCCCTTTGACATCAATGGCAAAGAATAAACACGCTCCCCCTGAGTTGTTGCGATACATACTCCCCCTATCAACTATGAGAAGCTTAGAAATACAACATATATTCAATAAGTACTCCCCCTGACCAGGTGAACAGATTAAACGAAAGAATTTCTAACCCCCTACTTTTGACAAAGATATCCAAAAGGGGTCATTGTTAACAGTTTAGTAAAGATATCAGCTCTCTGTTCTGTGCAAGGAATATAATTCAGCTGAACGACTTTGTTTGTAACTTTTTCTCTGAGAAAATGGTATTTTATTGGGATATGCTTAGTCTTGGAGTGAAGAACAGGATTCTTGGAGACACTAATGGCACTGGTGTTATCACAGTGAATTGTAATCGGAACAGTATAGTTTACCTTCAAATCTGCAAGAGTTTGAATCATCCACAAAATCTAAGTGCAGTAAGTAGCAACATCAATGTACTCTGCTTCTGTAGTATTTCTTACTAATCCATGCTACCAATGAGTCACCCAGGGAGAAGGCACCTCCACTGGTGCTCTTTCTCTCATCCACACAATTTGCCCAATCTGCATCTGAATAAGCAGTTAACTGAAAATTCTGATTTCTAGGATACCAAAAACCATAAGTCATTGTTCCCTTCAAGTATTTGAATATCCTTGTGATAGCTACCAAGTGAATTTGTTTAGGAGCTGGCTGATAACGACCTACCATTCCAACAGCTTGCATTATATCAGGACGAGATGTTGTGATGTAAAGAAGACTGCCTATCATTGATCGATATGTCCTTTGATCAACATTGGGTGAAATTTCATCTTACCGAGCTTGCAACCAACCACCATAGGTGTACTAACAGGAGAAGAATCTTCAATCTGGAATTTCTTCAATATCTCTTTCAAATATTTTTCTTGAGAGATAAAAATTCCTACAAAACTCTGTTTTACTTGTAAGCCAAGAAAATATGACAATTCTCCTATCATGGACATCTCAAACTTTGTTTGCATAGAGTTATCAAACCACTGAATAGAGGAGTCATTATTACAGCCAAAAATAATGTCATCTACATAAATCAAAACAACTAGTAAATCATCACCTTCAGTTTTTATGTAGAGATTTCTATCAACAGTACCTTTCTTGAATCCTTTGTCTTGTAAAAATTTGTCCAGTCTATAATACCAAGCTCATGGTGTTTGTTTCAGTCCATATAAAGCCTTATTCATCTTCCAGACATAATCAGGGTTATCTGTCAATGAGAATCCTTCAGGTTGCTCCATATATACTTCTTCCTCTAGATCTCCATTAAGAAATGTTGATTTAACATCCATCGGATACACTTTAAATTTCTTATGACATGAATATGCAAGAAACATTCTGATGGCTTCCAATCTTTCCATTGGTGCAAAATTTTCATCGAAGTCTTGACCTTCAACTTGTGCATACCCTTTACAGACCAATCTAGCTTTATTTCTAACAACTTGTCCTTTTTCATTCATTTTATTTTTGAACACCCACTTGGAACCTATTACATTCCTGTCTTTAGGTCTAGGAACAAGCTCCCAAGTATTGTTCTTCTCAATCGGATCAAGCTCTTCATTCATAGCTCTAATCCAATCATCATGTTGGTTGGCTTCATCAAAAAATTTAGGTTCAGTCATAGATAAAAAGGCAACGTGAGATTGTTCTGAGTCTTTAATCAATTTTCTTATTGTCTGAACTCCTTTATTTATATCTCCAATTATCTGATTTTCAGGATGATTCTTTCTAACAGTTCTAAGAGGTGAGTTTGTTTCTTTCTGCTGATTTATGTCAGCCTGAGTATTTGTATCTTCATCTGATTCAGATTATTCTCTTTCTGATCCTTGGACCTGTTCATCTTCATCTTCAACTATATCTTATGTGCTTGGTTCAGCACTGCTTACACTTTTGACCGGGATTTCTTCATCAACTTTTATGTCTATGCAATCAACCAGTTTATGCAGCCTCTTATTGTAACATATGTACCCTTTACTGTTTGTAGCATAACCCAAGAAGATACCTTCATCATCCTTGTCATCATATTTGCCAATATTTTCATCATTATTCTTAATATAACATTTACTCCCAAAGACTTT
>JZKD02S0789382.1:0-14626 GCA_000966675.3 Picea glauca | reverse complement strand
TTTTTTTTTGTGGGCTTACAAGAGTTCTGTTAGGTCTTTAGTTAGGAGTAGAAATAAAAAGGGGTATTAAAAAAATTCATGAAAAAAATCAATACTTAGGATATCTGGTAAAAATAGGGGTTTTAATAATTAGAACGATATATTGGGAGGGGGTTCAAAAAAGGGATTTGGGGGGGTATTTCCTAATATCTAGTGAAATTAGGGGTATTCTTTAATATCCCATGAACGAAAGTGCTATGTCACATGTTGACTGAGTGAATCCCCCAAGTTGTCATTTCTAATAAGTACTTTCTAATAACTAAATCCACATAGTCTCACTTTCATTTCCCAAACCAATGTCTACACAACACCTTTCCATTCACATATTAATGATTCATAAGTAATTTTGAGAGATTTCATCTTCTGATTCACTTGAAAACTGTGTTGTGTCACATTTAATAGCCATCATGGTCCAAATAAGTTGACTAAGAAATCACATTATTGTTATCATAAGTAGCTTGGAAGGAAGCATGCAAAATAGTAGCATTGGAATTTCTTCAAAACTACTGCACTTGTTCCAAAATATTGGGAAATGTTAAAACTACTGCACTATTTCCAAAATATTGGGAAATGTTGCACAAGAAAAGGATGTGTGGGACTTGTTCCATGCCCCCTATATATTTCCCTCCAAAAGTGGGGATGTATGGAAGATAGCCCTCAATGGTTTCATATTGATGCCCCATATATAAATTAGTGCTCATGTGGCATTAGTTCTCCAAGTAAAATATTCACACCATTTCAACCTTCAAATCATTACAATAAGAATCTATGTATTGCATTTTATGATACTATCTGATATATTTTTGTAATTGGGTATAACAACAACAACAATTGTGACAACAATTAAAACTCCAATTATGATTCAAAAATTGAAATTTTTCATACCATCTCGAAGAATTTTTTCATAGCATCCTAAACATAAAATAACATATAGGAAAGAGGAAACCTAGGATCCTATTATAATAGGGAAAAAAAATATCAAAGTGCCTAGTTTTGTTCTCCAATGATGATACATTCAAGTAAGCATAAATATGGAAAAACTAATTGTTGTAAAATAGAAACAAAATGAATCTCTAAAATGTAAATAACTCCCATTCAATATAAGACATGTTAATTGAATATTGGAATCATGCAATATCATACCAAAAAATGAGAAATAAATCTGTCTCACTCTCGTAGCAACTGAAAGGTAGTATTAACAAGGTCTCCAACACAAGAAATAATCAGAAATGACTCCATCTAGTACCTTTGGTATTGAAAATTTATTTCGATTGTTTGACTTACTACCTTCCATACCCATAGAGTAATATAGTAGAAGGCATGATATGTTCCCATCCCAACAAGTTTTATCTACCCATCAGTGTTATCTCAATATACTAGTTCCAATTTAGGGTCCCTAGAAAATTAATCCAAAGATATTGATACGTATGAGCATTTCTAGTTAATCTATGCGATGTTTGATTTTTGGGCATCCACAAGGCTTAAGTTCAATGATCACAATTGAACTTTCTAAGTCAACGAACAAACGTAAGTTCCATCTATATTTATAAATCATGGTTAATTATATCTTAGGATCTTTGATATAATGAGCTTGCTAAGACTACAAAATTTGTGCCAAGAAGAGGAAGTAAATTATACAACAAATTATACTAAGACTATACACTACACAATTTACAAGATTCACAAAATATAGTTTTACAAAGAAAAACATTTTGATACTTGGAACAAAGTGACATGGATAAAAAAAATAGAAACTCTACAATTTTATTATGCAAATCACTTGACACCTAGAATTACCTAAAATAGATTGAATATAATACAAATGGATTGAAGTGATAATTCAAATGTATTCAAATCACACACATGAATATTAATTCAAGGAAAATGAGTTATAAATATTTCATTAGAAAATTAATGTATCTCTAGAGTACATATTCCAAAATGACCTAATGTGAACATCCCAAAGTACATGTATCGTGCCATATTTACATGTATATATTACTCATTGGCATTACCATACACACATTACTGATTTGGATTTCATGTACAAAGACCAAAATTGACAACAGCGAAAGTTAGTAACCCTTTCCACCCTCGCCAATGCCACATGCATCTCAGAAGTTAATCTTCCCCTTGTTTTTTCCTTATGTAGATCGAACTTGCTTATATCTAGGATCAAAACTCATCTCCAAAGACTTCAAGTCAAACAATAATATTTATGAGTTATTTCCCTATTTTAAAAATTAATAAACCTAAAAAAAAATGATTGCTCAATAATTTATAATGTAATCTCAGTACATCAAAGTTGGGTATGGGTGCTTGTGGTGTCCTCCTCCTCAACGAACTCGAATTTGCAATTGTTCTCTACAAAATTTATGGAAAATAAATTGAGTTCAACCAATTATGAACACATGAATGGAATTCGTACATTTGGTTGTTAATAGGTTTAGCTATTATTCATCTCACCACAAAAAGTGATTTTGGGCTAGGAGATTGGCATCTGTCACTAGGAGAGGGATTTGTTGATTGAACATCATGCTTAGAGGCATCAAAAGTGGATGTGACTATAGTGGGTATAGAGGCAGGTGAAGAGGAAACAACATTGCCATGTGTATGCACATTAGACAAGGTAGGTATTATTGTCAATGGCTACAATAACCAAATGTTGAACTAGTTAGATGCATGATTTAATGATCTAACATGAATAAAATACACATGCATAACTTTTAAATTTTAACCACTTATAAAATACCTATGAGGTAATATCAATGGGCATGACCAATGTAGATTCACCATTGTAAGATGTCCTGGAATAGATGCACCAACAATAAAGTGTACCATAGTGGCCTCGCTCAAATTAATAGTGGGTGTAATGACATGTGAAGGGAAAACAATACCACCACATGCAAGTGCACTTGAAGGGCTTGGTACAATTGACATATTAATATGGGGTGTAGCAAGGGAATTGAACAATCCTACTAATCGATGAAATCACTAGTTTTTGAACTAGTTAGATCCATGATTTAATGATAACATGATCAATATACACATGTAACTTGTAAATTTTAACCACTTATAAAATACCTATGAGTAGGGCATGTCAATAGGGATTGAAAGACCAATATTAGCAATGGAAAATGAATCAAGAATTGGGGGAGGAAAAATGCCTATTGATTGAATCAAACTAGGATGAACATGAATGCCAATGGAGGGAATGCACAGTGGTCCAACTAAAAATTGACTCCAAGGAAACATGATACACATTGAAATATAAAACAATACCTAATAAGTTAATATAAAATATTGGTTTATAGTATTTACTCAATGGTTACCTATGTGTGAGTTGTAGCCATCGAACATGCGACAATAATAGATGTGTTAACTATCTCTGTGAGATTTGGCATGGTCATACCTCTAGGAGATGTGACTGTAAGGTCTGCCAATATGGGTGATGAAGAAGTCCTAGTGGTTTCTCCAACTAAGTGCTACAAACATGCATGATTAAATAGTTAAAAAATGCATTCACAATGAATTAATTCAATCAAAAACTATGAATATGGTATACATTATCGATGATTACTTTGCAACCTCTGGGCATGACATCCCTTTCACTTGTACTTCTTTGTAGCAATGGGTGTTGTGTCTACCATAGGGTGAATCACCTACACTTAAACCATTTGAATTTTCTATTATAATTATGTATTGAGATTAAATGGGTTTTAGTTAAGAATTCAATGAAACGATTACCTAAGTGGTGGTAGTAGGGGGGAACTATGCACATCAATATTTTGGCCTTATGGATAAGGTGTTAACAATTACAAGTTTAAAGAGTATATATATATATAAACCATGTGAAAAAAAATGTGAAAAAAACACTTAACTAATTATAAATCCAATAAAAATAAAATATATCATTATACTAGATTGCTCAAAAATCCACCATGGGAAATATTTTCCCTAGGTAAATGGTTTTATGAGGTGGAGGGATTTGATAGTTTGCATCTTGGTGCTTCAAATTAGGTCATTTTTTTGGCATCCCCAAAGAAGCCCCCTACAATGTTAAGGGATGAAAATAGTTAACACATTTCCCCAAAACAAACTCTACATATTTTTTCCTCAAGAAGTATAGTGGTATTTCTGGATTGATATGAGGCAGTATATCAAAAATGATGTACCACCTACCCATCTAGTTATAAAAGGTTGATAAGTGCACCACTGGATAAAAATATGGGGTCTGCTAGTGTTGGGGATTTTGCCTGTATGAGGATCTATGAAAAGGGTAAATATATCATCTTTACTAGTTTTTTAGTTTTTTCATGGCATTATGATCCAAACCATCTATAATTTTCATGACAATTTTGCTCTCCACAAGATGTAATATTGTGCAATGCCCCATTTTCTTGGGTAATTGTATATATAGTTTGGGCAAGTGAGCATCGAAGTGGGTCTCCACCCCTAAAAATATCTCTCAAATTTCTTAGATTGGTCATCTCTCTTAGGATTTTAGCATTGCAAGGCATCAATGGTGGGGCATTGTCAGAGTTTACATAATGAATTTATGGGTTTGGGTTTTCAATAGCCATTTCTTACCATTGCAATGAAATATATATATATATATATATATATATATATATATATATTAAACGTAAAAATTAATATAAACCAAAATTTGGCAATGAATAAACGTAAAAATTAATATAAACCAAAATTTGGCAATGAACAATAATAAAAAAAAAAAAATGAGGTTTATGCCACCTATTTTGAAAAGTTTGCTTCCCAATACTTTCAACAATGGTGGGGCATTGTCTTGGAAGTTTACATAATGAATTTATGGGTTTGGGTTTTCAATAGCCATTTCTTACCATTGCAATGAAATATATTTTTTTTAAAACGTAAAAATTAATATAAACCAAAATTTAGCAATGAATAATAACAAAAAATAAAAATAAAAAATGGGGTTTATGCCACCTATTTTGAAATGTTTGCTTCCCAATACTTCTAATGAGAGTGAATCCACCAACAATCTTAGACCTCAATGTAAATTTCTCCACAAAATTTGAAATCCATAGGCTTGGGAAAGTATAATCTCCAAAATCACGGTTGCATTTTAGGCTTAATAGCAATGAGTAAGGCCGGCGGGGTGGTGGAAAATTTGATTTTATTTTATTTGAAGCAAAAATACCCACAATCTTCTTTACCTTAACTTATGTGTTAAATGAGACATCCTCAAACCTCACTTGTGCAAAACATTAAATTTTCATAACATGAATGAGTTTTTTAAGCCTCTAATTACAACTAAAAGCCCATCAATTTGATACACTTACCCATATATAATTTTATAAAACCACTGATAATAATATTATAAGAAAACTACTATATAAATTGAATTAATCACTATATATCAAAATTCCAAATCCAAATATATATAATTTAATAGTTTTAATTATGACATGGTTGATTATGTTTCACTATTAATGTTCATAAAAATTAAATAACCCTCACTTACTCGTTAGATGGAGAATTCATTAGAGTGGCTTGATAACCCTAAGCAAATTATGATTTGGACAACTTATAAATCCATTTAATGCTACAAAATAGCCCTCACTCACCCATGGTTAGATCTCGAATCCATTAGAGTGGTTTGATAACCCTAAGCAAATTATGATTTGGACAACTGATTATCCATTTAATGCCCCTGGCATTTGATCATGCCCTTGTGGAATTATTGATTATGCTATTGTGATGTATGGTCCCTTGAAAAAGAGTGGATTACTACGCTCTTGTGATGCATGGTGCCGAGGAAAAGAATCATGTAACGTGCCATGATCAAAACCTTTCCCATGCAGGCTTTGGTGCTTTTACCACCAAATGAAAACGTGGCCAACTGGCTATGCGGCCGTAATTATAATTTGAACTGGCTATACAACGGTAATTGATTATTTGTAGAAAGTTCGTGAGATTTTATTACTATTAAATGAAATCAATTTGTCAAACGGGTAAGTATAATATGATGATTTGTTCCATTGTGTTTAATTGAATATTTATTATAATTAATTTAAAATATTTTTTCAACTTACCCTTGAGAGTCTGATCAACTCCAACTCTACTCCAGAAGACTTGTCAGCTTTTAAAATTCATAACAAATAATTGATAATATGGTAAGGCTTTAAAAATAAATCTCCGACTGCAAAAAAACTAAATGATGATATTGTAAAAGGCGGCTCTCTTTGCACTGACAATCTCCACCCCTTCCCAGATTGAAGAACTATCTCGCTCTTCCCAGATTGAAGAACTATCTCGCTCGTTCAGGACAGGCACTCTTGTTCGTCACTTAATCCATCATACACAGCTCCCGGTGATCCTCGTTTACCAAACTTAGTAGATACCTTTTTCAGCCTTCTTTACAATAAAAAGATGAATGTAGAATTGATTTTGTAAAACTAATTCAAATAGCTCTGATTCTTACCGCACCATGGACCTTACATTCTTGTTTTTTTTTTCTTTTTTAAATGTTTAAGATTTTGGATTTTTCCCTTTACCATTATTGAAATTCGGTTTTATAATTATTGGTAAAATTACAATTTTCTTTTTTTATTTATATTTTTTAATGTATTTATTTATTAAAAAATGAAAAATACCCAGAATATATATTCAAATCAAGATTTTTTAACAAAATTTGAAAAAAGAAATTGATAAAAGATACCCAACAAAAAATTTGGTAAAAAATAATTAGAAAAAATCTAAAAGATAAAACGTTTAGAATACGTCTGCTTTCGATGAAGCTTCTGAAATTCTGTTTTAAATGTTAATATAGACCTGAACCGTTTATAATGTAGACAACATGACGAACCGTAGTGGCCATTCTTTATATTATTTACAAATTTCAAGCAGCGTGTAGACATGGATTTGGACCATACATTTGTCAACACTTCTCAACATCAATATCTGAATCCGATATTCTCTCACCAATAATATCAAATCCACCCAATCCACAAGTCGACAGGACAGGGTGGCTCTTTCAAAAGAAAAAACAAAAGTAAGATCGGCTCACTGTATCCCAATGACTTGCGCACCGCAGCGCCCACACCCTTCGAAATTCTCCGATTAAAATGACGTTTTGATGGAAGTCGTAGATTCGAGGTACAGTGCCCGACGCGTTGATTTCATACGTCAGCTTTTGTTGCACCCAGCCAGACGACAGCACAGGATTTGGGGGTGGTAGTAAGTAGAATTTGGATTTGGTGAACAATTACTATCTTCAACCGATCCATATTCCTCCGGAAACCAGAAAGCCATCAGAAATGGAAACGTCAACGGTGGCTTCGATGGACTTTATGGGTCCACTGTGGCCCTGCGTACAATATCCAGCTATGTTACTAGAGATGAGAAACGTGATACGTTCAATTTACAAGGAAGCAGAAATGAATATTCGAAGGTTTTGTTCACTTAACGTTTTAGGGTTTTTTTTCAATCAATATGATGGGAAATAATTATTCCAGAGAAAAGTATCATTTTCATGCTCTTCCTGAACAATGTATCTTAACGATTTTATAAAATTTTATTTTAGAATTTAGATTTAAGGTTGAAAATTACAGCAAAGTTTTTTTACTTTTAAATTTTTTTTTTCTTTTTTACGAGTAAGGAGTTTCTCCCAACTATCATGCCTTAACTTTAATTAAGTTATTGGTAACATAGGTATTCACACAGGCAAGCAGACAATATTCAGACGTCTGGTAACCGTCGACCCAATTCAATCCAAGCATTGCTGAAACCTTGGAAGCAAAGTTTGAACGTGAGTGCAATGTAAGAGAACGTGAACGTATGACGAGATTTCTTAAATGAACAATATTATTCAATGGACAGTATTCAATTCAGGACCGGCCAAACATGCGTTGGCTGCAGTGAATGTTTCTGTAATGATCGCCACCGGCCAAAATAGTGGTGGAACATGAACATTTGTTTGGATATTAAAAACATACTACTACTGAATAGGGTGCATCTACCTTATTCAGATGCATCCGTCCGACGGCCTATAATCCATCAACGGCAGCGGCGTAGTAAGGTGGTTATTGGCCGCCCGAGGGAGGGGGCCTTCCGTGCAAATTAAGTAAAAACGAAACGCAAAGCTGACATAACACGTGGCAGAAGAATATCATAACCTAGCCGTTGCAGGGCTTATCCTTTATGACTCATGAGTGACAAAGACTTCTACAAAATCTAAGCCAAACCAAACGTAATTCAGGGTGCTTTTGGATTATTCAAGTGCATGCATGTGACTTTTTCCGCCGACCGTCGAAACATCGACCTTTGCTTTTTGGCCGCTTCCGCCGACCGTCGAAACATCGACCTTTGCTTTTTGGCCGCTTAAAATGCAAAATGTATTAATGCATAGACTCTAACATTTCAGTCAAAAGGTAACTCTTCTAATTTCATTGAAAAAGAAAAAGTTTAGAAAATATTTTTTATAAAGTTAATCAATTAAAGAAGAAAGTTTAAAAAAACAAAATTTAATTTCAGTTAAATTAGTTCAAATTATCTAAACTTCCATATATGAACCAACGCGCGTGTACAAACCTTTGGTGCGGGTGGACTGTGGGGACTATAGGAACTACCTGCATAAGCAAGATTGGTGTCTGAGATATACATACTTCTTTAGATTTCAACATGTAAATAATATATACACTTATTTACTCTATATATAATAATTTAACATGTAAATAATATATACACTTATTTATTCTATATATAATAATTTAAAAATTAATAATTTTTATTATTAATTATTACTTATTATTATATTCAATTAATTAATATAAAAATTAAATACGTTTAAGTAAAATATTTCTTATAACTTAATGTTTTATATAAAATAATTTAAAATATAATAACTTTCACTATTAATTATTACCTAATTCAAATATAATAATTTAAAAATTAACTTTCACTATTAATTATTACTTAATTCAAATATAATAATTTAAAAATTAATAACTTTTACATTATTGTATTCAATTACGTAATTTAAAAAAAATAAAACAAAAATATTTCTTAAAATTTTATGTTTTATATAAAATAATCTCAAATATAATAACTTTCACTATTAATTATTACCTAATTCAAATAATTGATGTTAAAACTAAATTTGATTTTGAGTGTTAGTTTAAGTGGTCTTGAGCTTAAATTTTTTTCTCAAAGAATTTTTTCAAAAATGTCCACCCCTTTGTTTGTGGGACAAGGGACTAAGGTATACATATCCTACCCCCTCTAGATTTGAACTTATAACCTTTTAGGAGGAAACACATGTTTTTAACCATTAAACATATATATATATATATATATATATATATATTTGTTAAAGGAAATATATGTTAGAATTAATGTTAGTAAGTTAAAGGAAATATATGTTAAAATTAATGTTTACTTTAAAGTTGGTTTGGGTATGTTAGATCTTGTTAGTTGTGAGAGATCTTCTCCAACTATTTATGTGTGTCTGATTGAGATATTCCTTCATGAATTTCTTAGTTGTGGAGGGAAAAAATCATGTATAAATATGTGATTGATTCAATAATAAAAATAAAAAATATTTTATATGTGCAATATGGTTTTCTAAATATAATTTCTTGGTTTATTGAGGAAAAATTCATGTATAAATATGTGATTGATTCAATAATAAAAGTGAAAAAGATTTTATATGTGCAATATGGTTTTCTAAATATAATTTATTGGTTTATTGAGGAAAAATTCGTGTATAAATATGTGATTGATTCAATAATACAAATAAAAAAGATTTTTTATGTGCAATATGGTTTTCTAAATATAATTTATTGGTTTATTGAGAAAAAAATCATGTATAAATATGTGATTGATTCAATAATAAAAATGAAAAAAATATATTTTCTAAATATCAATTAAAATTTTAAAAAATACATAAAAAAAAAATTAAAGATTTTAATGTTTTAAGAATATTAGATTTTAGTTTTTTTTATAAAATTTTATAAATTATAATTTATTAAATAAAAAAAATATAAAATATCTCATGAAAAAATGGAGTAATAAAGTTAAAAACGATTTAGGATATTATATGATTATTTTATTTTAGGAAATGGATGTCACGTCAAAATTTTTTGTAATGCAAAGATGACATATGTCTAAGATTTAATGAATATATATTTTTAATTTAAAGATGACATGTGTGACTAAGATTTAATGAATAAATAATCTTTACTCGTTTCTTAAATGAAAGTTTCTAATTACATAATATTGTGATGAATGTAAGGTTACTTACATTTAGTTGAAGTTTAACTACATATCAAACTTCCATTCCCACGTCCTTCCAACAAGCCTCTCCCATCGACCTCCTAGTGTTTTCCTTCGCTAGAATGGATAGTGACCGTGGACACTCAAAATAATACTCACCGTAAATATTACTCGCATCTTTACAAAATATTTTTCACCAATATTACTCATAGCGTTAATTCCAACGTTAAAAAATATTGCTGACAAATATTATTCAGAGCGTTAATTTCAACGCTACAAAATATTATTTAACTCATAATAATATTGTTGAAGAGATTAGGTAGGTACAGAGAAGGAGAGGTAGATAGTAGTGGACAGAGGATAATTGTAGCAGACATAGGAGGAAGTAGCATATACCGACTATGCCAAGAGATAGGAGGACACTAGAATACACCTAGTGTGCCAAAACGTTGTTTATCTGAACGTGTACGGTATTTGTGTATATATAAATTTGTGCATTAGTTTAGAGATTTATGATTTTTCCTTTATGCATTTCATTTATATTGGTATAAAAATGCACAAATCTATAAAGAATGCATTTTGTTTATGTCTATATAATTATATAATCTATATATCTATATAATTTATATATGTATAAATGTATTTTGTTAATATATTCATATATGAATTTATTTTTTTTATGCATTTTATATTTTATTTATATATGTAAAATTTATTATTATTATTATTATATTATATATATAGACACTTCATTTATATATGTATTTAGTTTATAAATATATATGGGCATGTCATCATGTTTATAGACAAAAAAGTGACAAAGGGGTGAGCATGAATGCACTCACTCACGAACGTGTGCACGTTCCTAAGAACATGAATGCGTTCATGATGTGACAAGTTCGACAAACCCTGAATCGCCACCTATGATGTCATATAGGTTTATCAGTGGGAATGCATGTGTGTTCCTAAGAATGCATGTGTGTTCTTAGGAGCATGCATGCGCTCATGTTGGGTTCGATGGGTTCGATTAAAAGGGCCCACGACTATTTGTTTTGGCCCATTTGACCATCGTGTTGCGCGTTTTACAAAGGATTGAGCAAATTGAAGGGAGGGAATTTGTTGACAAAGTGTCCAAAGAATCCTAATACCATCTGGAAGGGAAGCCGACTATTTATTCCCATTTAATTTCTAGTTTTTTTCATTTTCTAAACTATTTGATTTCTTATTTTTGTAATTTTCTAAGTTAATTTTTTTTTTTTGTAAATAAGAAGTATATATTATATTTAGAGCCTGCTAAAGCTGAGAAAAGTTGTCAAAATACAGCATAATTCTGGCTGCAGTTACTGGACTGCCCAACAGAGGGGAAACCAGTCCAGCTAGCCCCCAATTCACAAGTCTTAGAAGGTCACTGGTTCAGAAAACAAACAAAGTTCCTACTGACTGCCATCTAGACTATGAACCTAATAAAACTTGACACACAGCACTAGAGAGATAAACACCTGGAAAATATCCTATCCACGTGGCTCGGAGGTCCTCTGTCCATGGTTCTTCCTCGATATAAGTCAGTTGGTAGTCCCAGCGCTTTTCCTTTTGCTCCTCATGCTCCTTGTTCTCGGCTGGGCCGCTTCGTTCCGCTTCCTCCTGCTTCCCTTCTGCCGGTCGTTGCGTGCTATCCTTTCCTGCGTCTGTCTCAGTATCAGGTGCCTCCCCTGGAGCATAGTCAACCGGGGCCGTGGTGAGCTCCGAATGCATAGTCGAGAGGATATGAAGGAAGGTCGCTACATTCTCTTATGTAGCCTACAGGCGATACGTGAGGTCCACCACCTCCTTCCGAAGCTCAAAAACTAAGTCATACAGGATGACCAGCCTATCTCTGAAGTGCTCGGTGTCGGGGTGGGCCGTGGGGTGGAGGCGCGCTCGTTTGGACTCACCAGGTGCCGGTGGTGCACCACTCAAATTACTCGAAGGTCCAGGGAAAGACATTGTCGCTGTGAATTGCATCCGGGGGTCTTGAGGACATCGCAGAAACGAGGTCGACCCTCGCGGGATGGTGGCCATGGAGTGTAGAAGCAAAGATTGTGAAGGTGGCGGGGTGGCCGTGGGGCGGAGAAGCCAAGACTGCGTAGGTGGCGGGGTGGTAACTGAGGACATAGTTTGAGGACGGGAGGAGGAGCAGGTCGAAGGGGAGACTAAAGGCAAGACCGGGGGTCTACGGGGCTTCCATGGGGAGCCCCTCCTCGGCCTTCCTCTAATCCTTTCTTTCATGTGCTCAGGTGGGCGGGTCTGGACAAGGTTAAACCAGAGTTGAAAATGAACAATGGAGACAACAGTTGAGCGAGCCTGGTTCTGTTTGCGCCGTGAAGGGAGGAGCCCTTCAGACCGCATACAGGGTGCAATGACAAATATGACGAGCCAAGCCATAAATCAATCTGCGGAGGAGCAAAGGGTGGCGTAAATGCCCGTTACCTCGTCCATTATCCCAGCTTTAAATGCCATTACTCTCCCGGGACGGCACTGGCCTGCGGTACGAGCCCGTCACGTGGCTCCGTGTCGCATCGGACCGTGTCCTCGCCCATCCATCGCCATGGGGAAGCCACTAGCACCCCATCCGAGGAATTTTCTAAGTTAATTTAAAAAATAAACATAATTTATATAAACTCATTATTAAATTGCAACACAATAATTAAGATAGAACCTAGACACAACCAAAACCCAACACAACCACATGAAGGCACACAAAACCCCGACCCACAACCAACAAACGTAAACACAAAAATTGATGAAGGGTTGATGTCTCTTAGATTAATTGTCCAAGACTTAAGGAGTGCAAGAGAAACTAGTTGATTTTCATTGGCCACTTTGGTGGACGCCATTGTATCGTCCATTGAAAGTGCCCAAGGGAAATTAACCAATATTTCTAAATGCAGGGATGGGATGTTTGAGTAATGTAGGACTGGCATCAAAAAAACCCAAGTGAGAGACTTGAATAATACAAAACAAGAATTGATGTCACCGTTCATCGATCTTAGATCATGACTACAACCACCAGTCACAAAGAGACATATGTGGATCGGTGAATCCACCAACAGTTTAAGGAAAATTGGATGGATAGATGGTTTATGGTGTTTGACAAACCTCCCTGCAATAACAGGGAGGTGCCTCTATATTTCCTCAGGAAATTATGGGCATT
The DNA here is from genome assembly GCA_000966675.3 of Picea glauca. Lineage (NCBI taxonomy): Eukaryota > Viridiplantae > Streptophyta > Pinopsida > Pinales > Pinaceae > Picea > Picea glauca. Next base: position 1,140 of record JZKD02S0789382.1, on the reverse strand, counting down.
GTTTATTTTGGGTAGCCATGTGAACTACCTTGACATTGGTGAATTCTAGGGGGTGGGTTGTGGGTCCACATAGGTTAAAGAGAATGTTAGGAGTGGCCTAGTTCTAGGTTTTCATTCTCCTAGGTGAAGGTCTGACCCCCCTAATCAACATCCTCCCATCATGGAATGCATCATGAAGACACAATTATCGATATCAGCATTGACTCAGAGCCTGGTGCAACATGGGATTTTTATAGCACTATCTCCACAAGAGGTGCCTACTAGTGATGTTAGTAAAGGGGTTGGAGTTTCAAGCCTTGCATCATAGTGTAGTCGAGAGAGGACACATGGACAGAGTAGGCATTCATGTGAGCCTCATAGATGCTCGAGTTGTGTGAAGATTTTTTATGGGTTGATGGAGGCCAGTGGACATGAGAGTTTCATGGAGAGGGTTAGTATATTGACCATCTCTATGTTATTCGTGATTATATGTGTGTGTGTGTGTGTGTTTTCCATATCTTATTTTATGAGGCTTTGCAGTTTTTATGCCCCTATAGTAGACCTTCTCCATTGATAGATACATCAATGTTAATTTCCACCATTGATGCAGTAGTAGAGGCATCCTACTCATTTGGTGTATTGCATACACAGGTATGTGTCACATTCGATAAATTTACCACAGTGATTTGTTTATTCTCTTTCATCCTCAAATATAATGTTCATGTGTTTCTAGAGGTTGTGGTACCATACAGATGAGCCAGGTCCACCTAGAATGGACAAGTCACCACCTTCATAGGTATCATGTGTTGAGTTAAATCTTGTTTAAATTTGAAATTTATTATATTTTTTGGTTGAAATTTACATTTTGGTACTAATAAAAATTATATTAATATTTATGCAAGTTTCTTCATCCACTTTTGGGTCATATGTACCACTATCCTTTCATTCACCACCTCTACCAATATTCCACCCATCATTTTTCCCCAGCTACAGGGCTAGTCCAGTCCTTGGCCAACCTTCCCCGACTCTTGGGATACCTCTTTCCACCCCAAGGGTTTTCCCATCCCTTGTACAACCCTTGGGGGTTTATCATCACTCACCCCAACCATATTTCATATTTCATCCATCCAAAGTGGCTACACCCATAGGCCATCCACCCCC
>JZKD02S0789359.1:226635-258440 GCA_000966675.3 Picea glauca | reverse complement strand
ATAGCCTTTTTCCTCCTACATTCAATCAAACTTTGTTTGACTGCATTACTAGAAAGCCTTGTAAGATTTTATATTCCTAGACAGTCTTGAATACACAGTCCGGTACGTAGATATTAATCTTGATCCATAAACCATTTCAACTATTAAATAAAATATTCCCAAAAAGAGTTAGTTACCAGTTACTTTTTTCACATGCACCCCTTTTTTATTATATATATATATATATATATATATATATATATATCTTGGAAATGATAAGTGTATTGTAATGTTGTAATATTAAATTAATGACATCATTAATCCTTTGATATCAGCGAAAATAATTCCAATAGTGATTCTACATCCAATATATGATCACGCAAACTTCGTTGTCAATGGAAAAAAGGATGAGGTTGTGGGGGTCATCACAACCTATATCTCACAGGAGACTCATTTTTACATCAGTGAAATTGACTATCCTCATCAAGTCTGGAAGAATATAAAGTCATTATTTGACATAGTTGATGAAATCCATGTCATGCAATTGGAGAAATAGTTCATCCCTCTTGATCGTCATTCTTTCGACATAATAGAGGACTATTTGGAACGTGTGAAGGAATTGGAGTTGAAGTTGGGAGAATGTGGAAGAAAGACAAACAACTCATCAAGATTGTTCTAATGAATTTGAAAACACCATTCAACGTGTTTGTTTTGACTTTCCACACCAATTGGAAACAACACAAGGAAGATGTTAAGAATTACACTTTTGAAGCTTTTTTGGCCTATTGATCACTGATCAACACAAATTTCTTGATGAAGGAAAGATTTATGGTAAACATCAAGCCCACTTTCTCAAGGGGAATGGAAATTCGAATCACAAGGAAGGAGGATGGTTTGATACCCCTATACAGAGACTTGCATGCCTCAACCAGAAACCTAAAGGGAAGAAACATGCACCTTGTCACAGTCGAAAGAAAAATACATGGCTGCTACAAGAAGAGAGATGACCTATAGGAGAAGTTCAAATGCCTTGAAGGAGATGTGTCCATTGTTCGTCAACCCACTAATAATTTCACCTTCCATGTCTAAAATTCTCAAGCGTTTTTGCATCATTCTATGCAGAACAAATGGGTTTTCAACTTTGGGTACAGTTATCATATGGCTAAGGAATCTTTCTTGTTCATGTCCTTATATGAAGTTGTTGAGAGGAAGATTTACATTGTTGATGATTTTTCTCTCAATATTGTTTTTCAAGGTGATGTTTCCCATCGACATGGTAGAATTGTCAATGTATATCATGTATCAAACCTTAGTGCCAATTTTTTTTCAGTTTCTTAGCTAAAACAAACAAGTAAGATTGTGGAGTTTTGGAAATATCAATTATTTTTTCGATATTTGGAGAAAGGTCAGTTGATTGTCCCCGGAGGGTTTTTCGACTCGAAGGATAGTTTGTATAAGTGTTGTGACACGACTTGACCCGACTCTGAAGTGACCACTCTTGTTTCTCACACCGATGAAAAAATTAGAACTTGTCATGAATTACTCGGACACCTAAAATTTTGAAATTTGTATTCTATGGCAACTCAAAATATGATTGTTGGTTTACCCAATTTTTTTCCCCTTGTTTGTAAAGGATGTGTGTTTGGAAAGAATCATCAAGAACCTTTTGATTCTAGAAAATCATGATGAGCACAAAACCTCCTAGAGTTGGTTAATAGTTATATCTACTATTGTCACCACCCAAACCGTTAAGTAGCCTTTTAAGGGATGGGGGTATAAGTTATCTTCTTTCCTACAACTTCCTGAATTCCTCGAATGAGGAAACCATCATCGTGTGCTCACTGAGATATTTCCAATGACTGAAACCTTGTCCAAAACTGAGTATTGGTTCAAATTTTATGGCCTTCCGAGCTCTTTGGGCCTCATTGGTCAAAGGCCATGTGGCACCCATGTGGCTCCACCTCATTCATACCATCCCACTTGACACTGAATTGACCTCGATCGTCATCCTTTAGCGATGACATTGCCACTGGAGGGGAAGTTGTAGGGAATGTTCCTTGTTCCTTCATAATTATTAGGTCTTCATCCCTTCTTCATTCATGTTCATTTCTAAAACATTCCTAGAGTCCCGAAGTCCCAGAGTCTCTTTCCTCACCAGGATCCATGGTGGAGCTCTATCTTCCCTTAAATATCTAATGGCTAAGACTTATCCGCACTTAACACATGGTTTATACTTGACATGGGATGGGGGTCCCATGCCTAACTTGCAACCACTCCCCTAATGCCACGTGGAAACTTCCAATTGGAACTGGACACATCAACAAAGGAAAGTTCGACGCTTCAACACTTTAGCGCTTAACACATCTTCCTACATCCCCAAGTCTCTTGGGGTCCTCAAGTTCTGAAGTTCCAAACTCTTGGAGAGGGTCCCACATGTGTACTTATCTTAAGGTTAATCATGAGATTCCTATAATCCCATTAGTTAAGTAATCTCTAGCCTTCGGGCCATAGCCCAGGTTACGCTCTACTAAGAATTCATGAAGTAAACTCCATCGAAGTGCTTACACTTTCCTTCCACTAGTAGATCGAACGGATGAGAAAGGTTCCCAATGGACCCTCAGATCAATGACCCACATCACTCCTGAATTATTCCCCATGATATAACGGTGGGCAAGATTTCGCCACTTTGAGGCTTCACGACTTTCCGTCCCTTGTAGTCCTTAACCCAATAGTTCCTCGAAGGGTTACCTACCAAAGGGGTCATAAAGTGGGGATGATTTATTACTGTTGGTTAATGACACCACTTACTCTATCCTTCCACTATACTTGATCTAACGGTTGAGAAGGGTCCCAAAGGATCCTTATATCAATGACCCTTTCTCTTCGTGACTTCGACATTTAGGTCTTCCATTCGTTTAACACCTTTTTACTCCCAGAGTGAGTCAACACCTAATTGACCGTAGTTTATGTCAAATGGTTAGGAAGGATCCTAAAGATCCTCAGATCTACGGATCGTGTTACTTCATGACTGAAGAGTTGTTATGGGTTTAATGATAAGGAGGATCCCACATCAATGAATAGGAAACTTCCAGTTGTCAGTCAACTATTCGATCATCATTTCAATCGGCTGCCTTTGGAGAAATATGGGTGTTATGAGGTTCTAACATCCTGGAGCTTCGGACCTCCAAAGTCACGAAGCTCTGAAGGATTATCTCCCTTTTAGCATAGTGTTGGATTTTGGAGTCCTGTTCATATGAGGTTTTGAAAAGACCAAAGGGATACACTCTTAAATCCTACACAATATTTGGTTAAGTCTGTGGACTCGAGCCTAAGGTCACTTGGACAAGAAAATGGTTTGAAGGAAGTGCCTTCCATTCACAGAACCCGAATTCTATAACAGGAAAAATGGATTTCAAGGGATGGATGAGTTCAAAATCAGTGTTGTAGTGTCCATCTTGATTCTGTATTCGTGGATTTTATCCTTGATCACCCTCATGAAAATTTTCCAACTAGCACAGAGGCCAAAGCCTTATTCCCTAATTTCATTAAAACCCATTGGTAACATTTCTCCCTGGATAAACGGGGTTTAAAACACGAATCCATTGACTGGATATGATATTCAAATTTTACTTCGAATTTCTAGTCAAACAAGACATCCAAATCACAACTATTTAGCATCCAGATACAATAATATGCCATCATCCCTATATATCACGGATGTATCTGTATAGTGCAAATACAAGCATTCCATTAGGCATTTTAATTCAATTATACAAAGTCTATGAGATACTTATCTATTACAATTGATAGCCAACCAACTGATTGTGGGTGTTCGCCTTTCCACCCAACCATTGAATCAAATGCATTCAGTATTAGCACTCTGGCCACCTCTGTGCCAATCCATGATACCACCAGGGAGTTCTCTCTCTTTCCTTCAGACCTTCTGCAAAATCATGGAGGTCACTCGCTTTCTCATAAGAAGCTAATCGTCTAGTTTTCTATCCACCAAGCAAGGGATCCTGTCGTGATCGCTCATTCAATCACATAGCTCCATTTATCAGCTTGATTAGAAAACACTATCTATTCTCTCCTATAACCAGAAAAACTTAATTTTTTAGTTCTTCTTTAGAACCCAAGGGCCTTGTGTGCTCCTCTCTTTTCTTAATGGTTCCCAGACCCCTCATTGTGTCTCTTCTTTTCGGGTTTTTCTTCCCCCGGACGCAACTCTCCGCTTTCTCTCTCTATACATTTCATCGCTCCTTCCTTATCTGTCCTTTCTTTCCTTACACAACAAGATTCTGCGGGTCAGATCCCCAAATTCGGGAGTCAGATCAGAAATTTCTAGATGGGTACTTTGCCCATTCTTTCATTAATTTATGAAGAGAACTTTCAACTACCAACTTGACTAGTAAATGAATTTTATGGGCCAGAGGACAATCCTGGGTTTCAAACATTTTTAATTCAACAGAGTATTTCCTGGCAGGGGTTGTCTCAACCAGTCATGGTTCCCCTCGCCATTCCCTGTCATGGCATTATAACCTGTATTGGAAACCCTCTCTACAGGTTTCTTCACTTTTTCCTCTATTGGTATCATGTCCAGTACTTCAAGGCTTCACCCCATAGTCAGTTATTGGCAATCTGAAGTAAAATAAAAATAATACAATTTACAGTGTTCGCATGTCATGGAATGGAAATCATAAGTAATGATTAATTACAATATTGGGTAAACATGGGTATTACAATCCCCTCCCCCTTCAAAGGAACACCATCCTCGATGTTTTTTCTCAGTAACACATGTCATGCCTTTGTCATTCATCTGGTTTATAAATATTGATCCTCTTTCTTGGTCAGGTCCTTTCCAAACATGTGGCCTTCATCACATGCCTTCAATAATTTTGGACAACAAGCATATTAATCACAATTTCATGGGAAAACATCTTACTGTTGTTCAAAATTCAAGAGGAAATGTTTTCGTAATCCATCACAATACTTATCTGTGCAATTCATGGATCTACATCCATATGGTTTTCATGTTAACTTGGCTCACTTCTTTCCTTGACATACCTACTGTGTGCATGATCCCAATCAATGGTTTATAAGAATTATCGAAGTCTCCTCTTCCTTGCAGTCACTCACCCTTCAGGCCCCAAGCTCAGGCATCTCCTTCTTTGCTATACAGTCCCTCGGGTGATCCATCTTACCTTTCCAAGGATTTCATGCACAAGAAGAGTTGTAGAGACTTCATTGAGCCTTACAGTTGAGGCATCCCTCAGACTTTCTCTATCGAGACGTCCCTCTGGCTTGTGTTACCACAACACAACATATTCTAGGGAAATCATGGCTTACCACAGGGTTCTCATGTCATAACGGTATCCTTTTTCATTATTTCCATCTTGAAAACCATTCTTTGTCCCTCCAAGGCAGACTTTCATCTGACCTGCGTCACATACATAATGTAACTGTGAGATGTTATCATCAATTCCAATTTATAATTTTTTTCAAATCTGTCACCCATAGATTTCCAAACTCCACATTTTTATTTTCAGATTTGTTCCACACAAGAACCAGATTCACAAGTATGGGATTTTATTTTTTCTTCCCATAGCAGTTTGGCTCAGTAGGCTTGGTATTCCTTATGGTATTACAACACTGTCGTGTCCAAGACCCTTTCTTCCTACAATTTCAACATTCCTTAGCCAAACAAATTGTTAGTTCTCATGTACATTATATTTTCATAACTATGCATACTAATAGTCCAAGTCATTTTCATCTATTCAAGGGTACAAAGAAAAATGGAAATATCATTATTTACGCATGCATCCTTTCAACATACCAAAATTTTCAAATGCAATTCAATTATCAAATGAATTTAATCAATGTGCCAATATTCATGGCCACATTCATACCCAATGTACCCTTAAATTGGGTTCAAGTTTGCTACATTTATGACAAGCACTTTGACATGGTGTGTTGGATCTCAACCAGCCTCTTCACCATAAGGTTTAATCATTCTTATTCACTCTTATGGCATGACTATGTTTTCTACTACAGGCTGATCATGATCCCAAATCAACACATATGAAACTAAAAGTTTCTCTTGAATGCACCCAAGTATTCTTCCTTCATTAGTAACCAGGGTGCCAACACTCATGACCACCCAAATTTTATTTTCCTTAACATCTACACAATTCAAGTGGAGTGTTGGAGGTTCCTCCTTCCTCAATAGAAAATCCATTGTCTGCCCTCTTATGCAAACATGTATTTCCTCAATGCATTCCATGCACTATACTAACTATGAGCACCTTTATTCCCAATCTCCCGAGATTGGTCATTGTACCCATGGTACTCCTTACTCATGCATTTTCTTGCAAGGATTATAACTCATCCTTGGCTATCAGAGATTCCTTTCTCTAATCCATAGCCTACTTGGGAATCAAGGGCATATAAAAACCACTCAAAATTATCTTCCTACCATGTAGATAATAAAATATTTTCAGAAGGGATTCTTACTAAATCTCTTTTCCATTCCCATGTCATATGATCATGAGATATTTTATACTTGTTCTAGATACTAGAAGCCTCTCTAACATTACCTTATCAATGGTGCTTTATGGATACTTTTTAAAGTCCCTTCAACAGATTTCAACAACATCCTTCTCGTATTCATCCTCTGTTTGAGGTTTTCCATCATTGGCAACTATCTTTCCCAATAATCCCAATCATTTCCTTCTTAAGTCCCCTTTCCTCTAGCGCTTCCTTCTGGTTCCTTCACTATATGACCAACTGTCACAACCAAGCACTTAACCTTTAGTGATAGCTCTCTCTTGATGCCAATCATCTATACGATTGAAGGTTGTGACCCTGGTCTAATCCATGCTCAAATCCTAGCCGCAGATCTTTCATTCCTTGTCGTAATCAAAGACCCAAACGACCATCCATTGAAAGGACAATCTAATGGTTGTGTCTTAATCAACCGTTGAGATCTACGGTTCGTGTGTTCCAACAAAGTGTCATGTTAACAAAATTCCATTGCACTTGTTAATCCTAGCTTGACAAGTCATTATACCAACCACAGTCCAGATTAATAGTGTGCACCCTCTTGGAAATTAATACTTTTGCAACTCTGACGTGCGTTATCATTCTCCTCTGTCGATCACATCTTTGGGTTGATAACCCAATATTGTACCTACATCTCTCTTCCCTTTATGGATCCAATTGCGGAGATCTCACCCGATATACCTACTTGATCTAACTATTGAAATCATACCAGAGGTCCTTCAACTAGATCTGATGGCTCTTGCTTGTTTGGTTCCCAATCTAATGATCCATAACTCTCCTTGACTCAATGGTCATGATTTCTCCCGAAACCTCTATCAATGGATGGGATTCTTCATAGAATATTCTTACTATCTCTCCTAAACTTCTAACTTGCATCTTCACTTGCAAAAAAACCTTAGATCTGCTATTCCACTTTTACATCGAAATTTCATATCCCATTAACATAGGATTTTCATATACCTTCAATCCTACAACATGAATCTAATCAACTTTCTAATATTTGTATCTCATAATCTCACAAAACTTACAGATATTGTCAATATATTATTCTACAGAGACATAACATTCACAAAGACATAGATTCTCAACACACATGATGGACAAAGGCTCCTTCCAGGCTAATCTCGAAACAAAGATTCCTTTTTTTTATTCATAACTATGTTAAGAAAATCAGATTTTAAAGTGAGAAAAGTATCTCTCCTTTTCTCCTTCTTTGCTTATGCAATATATTCCCTGTTGGAAACTCCCTACTCTTTTCCTTGAATAGTATTGTTTAGGTTCACCTTAACCTTCTTGGATAAATCAACATGCTACAACAACAATATTTTTGTTCCCAATGAATTATGAACATGTGCTTCCTGCACATTACCATTTAGATATCAAAATATTCAATGTTCATTTATTAGTATTCCATTCATGCATTATGTTTTAGAATGTAATCCAGGATATATATATATATAGGATTTCATCCCACTGCCCAATTCTCAGTAGTCATTAAGGTTGTGACTCTGTTCTCTTGACTGAGTCTTTACACAGTTTCTCCACAAGGAAATCCTTCAGCATGCAACTTCCCTGTTGCATATCCATCACTATCTGTGATGGTGTCAACCTTGATTCAACTTCAACTTTATCATTTCATTTGTTTACCCAAATATTCCATAAGGAATATAAACTTGCATTCTTATGATGCATTCTGAATTACAAATGCACATTATTCCATTGTGCTTTCATGCACAATGTTCTTACTACATGCTTCAACATACTGTGTGTCTGCTATAGGAACACTTATAGTTGTCTTTTTTGTATCTATTGAAATTTAATTAGTTCATGATTGTTCATGACCATTTACATCCATTCTTTAAAATCCTAATATTTTATCATGACAATGGAACATCCCTGCTCATTTACTCTTTCATCAATTTATACTATCCTTTCCTGAGGGGATGGAATACATCCTCCTCAAGTCATTATTCAAAACAAAACTTTCACGACTCTTCAGAATAGATTCAACCTTGCATCTATGGTATTCATTCAATATTGGCAAGTGCAATTCTTGTCTTACATTTCACTCATTCAGGCAGTCACATCGTGCCTTTAGTCTACATATACTCATACATCATACATGTGTATCACTTGCACATTTAATACCATCCGTTCATATCTAGTTGGTCTTAATATTAGTATTCATATCAAGCAACATTACAATGCATTAAATCCATGCACTCAAGCATATACAAACATAGCTAAACATTCATCATGTAAGCTCATTGCTTGCACCTTTTTCGTGTCATTCGTACACATGGACATGTCAGACTTTCAGATCCTTCGCCCAAGGATATTACTACCATTCTTATGACAAGTCTCATAGATATACTCAACACTTAGCTCCCCTCTCTATTGAGATCTTGCAGTCTTTCACTAGATATCCAAATGGAAAGTTTAACATACATAATCATAATTATGTCCCCCTTTCCATATGACAACAAACAAAAAGAAGGAATTCTTGCCTCAACTACTATAAAATTATTCAACAACCCAGAAATACTATCTAGGAAATTCCAACAGTTCCCAAGGAAACAATACAACATATCAAGCTTATTTTCCATGCCTCAAACCATTTTTGGTTAACATGCCTTTTATCAAGGGAATCCTTTTCTAGATTCCCTCTCACTACCACTTGAGCATTCCAAGATATACCTTATATGGATACCATCCACCTATGGGTGTCAACCTGACCCATTGGTCATCTAGAAGTGCCCCAACACTTCCTTTACCACATTCAGGATTAACATTTCATTAACCAATTTACCTCATTTATAATGAACTTTAATGTCTAATAGCATTTGGACTATTTCCTTAAATCCCAAATACAATTTTGAAGTATGTTACTAAGTATTTTAATACAGAACTCCATAGAATCTTTAGATCATAATTAGTCTTGAGAAGAAAGTCCATTTCTTTCTTTTTAAAATTTTTTGTAGAGGTTCTAGTTGTTTTTCCTATTCTCATTAAAAAAAAGATAGGTTGTAAATGTAGAGCAACCTTAACCATTACACCCAAAATTCTTCCTTCTATTCAGCAATAGCTAGGGACAGAGGTCACTCTCCTCCTCCCACAAGGATTATGGAAGATTATTTTTCTATCCACCAAGCAAGGGAGGTTGTTGTGATTGTTCACTCAATCACTCCATATTTCTACAACTTCGTTTATTAGGTTGATTAGAAAAATGCTGCCCAACAATTCTTGTACCCAGAAACAAATTTGGTTCTCAATTCCCTTTAGAACCAGAGAGTTACACATGCTCTCCCTTTTCAAAAAATGGTCACCAAACCAATTCCTCTTTCATAGACACTCCCTTAAGTTAATAGGGATACACACTTCCCTAGCACAACCATGATCTTTTGAACTTGCTCATGTCACTTGACATATACCTTCATGAAGGTTGTTCTCAATCTATAGGGCTCCTTTTTACTTGCTTAATGGGTTATTCCAACAACAATTTCCATTCATTATAGGTCAAGTAAATTGACCTTACCATCTCCATCAATCCTATGATCGTGAGGGATCATACACATATACAAAGTTTAATCTTTTATTAAAGCAACAATTATAACTGATACAGGTCCCTTTAATCCATTCACATCCAAGTCTTCCTATTATTTCCTATCAACATAATCCCACTCATGTAGGAGTAGATATCATTCTACCAAAGCAACAATACGTTCCCTCTACTGCACATCCACCTGTAACTTTTTTGTTGTAAGAATTTTCCAAAAGGAAACCTCAACCAAGGGGCTTGTGCAAATCATAGATAAACTTGTCCAAGGGGAAATTTTCTAATAGGCTTGTCTTTGCCTTGTTATACCAATCCTGTGGCTGATTTTTGGCCCATCCAGGCGTCACGTTTAAATAAATATTGTTCTAATAGATAGGGTAGGGTACGATGCCCTCCCCCTTAAAGTTTTCTTAAGAAAATAAATTTATTTGACTCTATCATGAGCCCAAGCAGGCCAAGTGTTGTTTCCTACTCTAATACCACTTTGCCACACACCCAACCCCTTAAGTATTCTTTTAAGGGATCGAGGTATAAATTTTCTTCTTTCTTATAACTCCCTGAATTCCTCGGGCGAGGAAACTATCGTCATGTGCTCATCGATATATTTCTAATGATTGAAATCTTGTCCAAAACTGACTACTGGTTCAAAAGTTATGGCCTTCTGAAGATATTCGGGAATCATTGGTCAAAGGCCATGTGGCTCCACCTCATTTGTAGCATCCCACCTGGAACTAACTCAACCTCGGTCGTCATCCTTTAGCAATGACATAGCCATTGGAGGGGCGGTTGCAAGGAATGTTCATCATGCCTTCACAATTATTATGCCTTCATCCCTTCATCATTTATGTTCATGTCTGAAACATTCCTAGAGTTCTGAAGTCCTCAAGTCTTTTTCCTCACAGGCGTCCATAGTGAAGCTTTTTTTGCCCTTAAATATCTGAAGGGTAAGACTTATCCACACTTAACACATGGTTTAGACTTAACAAGGGGTGAGGGTCCCACACCTAACTTGTGACCACTCCCATGACGCCATGTGAAATTATCCAAGAGTGCCACATCATCATGGTTAACACAGTCCCGTCCAATTGGAACTAGACACATCAACAAATGAAACTTCGACGCTTAACATGTCTTCCTACATCGCCAAGTCTCCCAGGGTCCCGGAGTTTTGAAGTTTCAGACTCTCAAAGAGGGTGCCACACGTGTACTTATCTTAAGGTTAATCACGAGATTCCCTTAATCCCACTAGTTAAGTAATCTCTGGCCTTCAGGCCATATCCTAGGTTACGCTCTACTACAAACTCCCGAAGTAAAATTCACCTAAGTGCTTACACTTTCCTTCCACTAGTAGATCGGATGGTTGAGAAAGGATCCCAATGGAACCTTAGATCAATGACCCACATCATTTTAGAATTATTCCCCACGATCTAACGATGGGAAGGATTTCTCCACTTCAGGGATTTGCGACTTTGCATCCCTTGCAGTCCTTAACCAAATAGTTCCCCAAAGGGTTACCTACCGAAGGGGTCATAAAATGGGGATGACTGCTTGCTTCCGGTTTTTTATACCACTTACTCTATCCTTCCACTATACTCAATCTAAGGGTCGAGAAGGGTCCCAAAGAATCCTTAGATCGACGACCTACATTACTTCGTGACTTCGACATTTGTGGCTTCTGGTCATTTAACACCTTTTTACTCCTAGAGTGATTCAACGTCGAATTGACCATAGTTTATATCCAATGGTCAGGAAGGATCCCGAAGATCCTCAGAACTATGGTTTGCATTAATTCACGAATGAAGAGTTGGCCAAGGTTTAATGATAAGGTGGATCCCATGGCAATGGATAGGAAACCGCTAGTTGTCAGTCAATCGTCTGTGGACTCAATCCTAAGGTCACTTGGACAATAAAATGGTTTGAAGGAAGTTCCTTCCATTCACAGAACTCGAATTCTATAACATGAAAAAGGTATTTCAAGGGATGGACGAGTTCAAAATCAGTCATGTAGAGTATTTCCCGACTCTATATTCATGGATTTTATCCTTGAGCACCCTCATGAAAATTTTCTAACCATCACAGAGGCCAAATCCTTATGCCCCAATTTCATTAAAACCCATTGGTAACATTTATCCCTGGCTAAACAAGGTTTAAAACAAGAATCCATTGTATGGATATGATATTTGAACTTTACTTCGAATTTCCAGTCAAACATGACGTCCAAATCACAACTATCTAGCATCCAGATACATTAATATGCCATCATCTCTATATATCAAGGATGTATCTATATAATGAAAATACAAGCATTCAACCAGGCATTTTAATTCAATTATACAAAGTCTATGAGATACTTATCTATTATAGTTGATAGCCAACCAACTGACTGTGGGTGTTCTCCCTTCCACCCAACCGTAGTCTCATATGCATTCAGTATTAGAACTTTGGCCACCCCTGTGACAAGCCATGATACCACTAGGGAGTTCTCTCTCTTTCCTTCAGACCTTCTGCAAAATCATGGAGGTCACTCTCTTTCTCACGGGAAGCTAGCAGTCCATTTTTCTATCCACCGAGCAAGGGATCCTATCGCGATTGCTCATTCAATCACACAAATTCGTTTATCAACTATCTGGTCTCTCCTGTAACCAGAAAAACTTAGTTTTTCAGTTCTTCTTTAGAACCCAAGAGCCTCGCGTTCTCCTCTCTTTTCTTAATGGTTCCCAAACCCCTCCTTGTGTCTCTTCTTCTCAAGTTTTCTTCCCCCCAATGCAACTCTTTGCTTTCTCTCTCTATACATTCCATTTCTCCTTCCTTCTTTATCCCTTTCTTTCCTTACACAACAAGATTTCATGGGTCATATCCCAAAATTTGTGAGTCAGATAAGAAAATTCTAGATGGGTACTCTACCCATTCTTTCATTAATTTCTGTAGAGTACTTTCAACTACCAACTTGAGTGGTAAATGATTTTTTTGGGCTAGAGGACAATCTTGGGTTTTGAACATTTTTAATTTAGCAGAGTATTTCCTGTCAAGGGTCATCTCAACCAGTCATGGTTCCCCTCACCATTCCCTCTCATGGAATTATAACCTATACTGGAAACCCTCTCTACAATTTTCCTCACTCTTTCCTCTAGTGGTATCATGGCCAGTACTTCAAGGCTTCACCTCACAGTTATTTATTGGAAATCTGAAGTAAAATAACAATAATACAATTTACATTGTTCACATGTCATGGCATGAAAATCATAAGTAATGATTAATTACAAGTTGGGGGAAACATGGGTATTACAACTACATCAATCTACCTTCCTTAGTAGGAGCAAGGTATATCTTGACTTTCATTGATGATTTCTCTCGTTTCACTTGGATTTATTTTTTGAAGAAAAAGAATCTTGTCCTTGAAAAGTTCAAAGAATTTAGAGCCTTTGTTGAAAAGAAATTTGGTATACCCATCAAGTGCATGAGATCAAACAATGGTGGTGAGTATGTGAATCAACCTTTTGAAAAATACCTGGTTCGATTTGGTATTGACTTGCAACGGTTGGTTCCTCATCCACCTCAATAGAATGATATTGTCGAACGTAAAAATCAGGCATTAGTTGAAATGGCTAGATGTCTTTTGTAGGCCAAATATTTGTCTCCTTTCTTCGGGGTTGAAGCTATCTACTGTGAAAAATATCTGCTCAATCACATCTTGACTCAAAATGTTTCGTTGGTGGCTCCTGTTAAATAATGGTGTGGAAGGAAGCCCTAAGTTATCCACCTCTATGTGTTTGGATGTTTTTTCTAGGATCATATTGCTGATAATTGTTGAAAGAAGTTGGATGCAAAGAGTCATGCTTGCATTATGATGTGTTACTATTAAGAGTCTAAAGCCTATCGATTGTTTGACGCAGTCAAATAGAAAATTGTTATTAAATGAAATGTATGGTTTGATGAGAAGTCTTCTGGCACCAAGTTGTTGAATACCTCCTCTATGTTGTTATAGGATGATCACTTTGATGTTTTTTATGACTCTAGTTCTCCTACTTTTTTTTAGTCCTTTGACTAGACAATCGAACTTTATTCATGTTTTAAATGGACCTTCAACATCTAAGTCGATTGGTTAGTTGATTTCTATTTTGAATGGTATGCCATATCCATCAATTGAAACTATTCCAACTTTGATATGAATTGGATCATTATATTATTTTTCATCTATCTCAATGTTTTCAAAGTGGAAAAAAATTGGAGGAATCAACTTGCAGGGTCATTTTAGTTACAAGTCCTAGTTTGGAAAATTGGGGTCCAGAACCTTCCAGAGCAATTTTGAGGCATTAAATGATATTTTTTACAATTATGGTGTTTAAAACTTGTGCACAACCCCTTTACGGTTGTCTACACTTCGATACCTTTCCAATGGTTTATATTTTGCATCAATCGAAATTCGTATGCAAAAGTTATGCCTCTCGCAAGTTGACCTATTGTGTTGACCACCATGGTACGAGAGGATGTCACATCAACCCTCATTACTCATGCATATGGGGATATCCATGTGAGGAATTTAAGGAATATTTATAGAAGGTTCAAAACCTTACCACAATTGAGGTTGAGGAATTCAAAAACCTACTCTTAGATGACTATCGAGCTATGTTAAATACTAGACAATAGGAGGAGAAGGGGTTCCATTCTATGTTATTATATTTTGTTCCATAGAAGAGTATAAAAAATGAGAGTGGGAAATTAAAGAGCATAACAGATGGGGTTAATTTTTTGTAGCAGTCTAACATAGGTCTCAATTAACTCCATAGAGAGTGCCTTCTGCTTTGTATTTGCATTATTTCCATACCAAAGAAAAGAGAGTAGAGCAACCTCACCTTCTAGTTGGGTTTTATCCCGTAAGGGTTTCCCAAATCAAATCTTTTTGTTATCTTGTGGATGATGTGTGATTGTATTTTATTGTTATTTATTTTTCGCATTTTATCTATTTTATGCATAAGCAGAAAATCAATAACTAAATATTATGGAATCTAAAGGAATTTAACCTTCATAGTGTAGATTTTAGTTTTATTTATCAGATATGTTGTGACGAGCTATTCCATTGGAATATTCATAGTAGTTTACATATCAGACTTTTAATCGACCTTTTCTAGTGAACAATGGTTCACCCTTTTCTTGTCTTCCTAGATGGGTTGCCAATACCATTGAAGTCGTTGAAATTGATGTCGATGATATTCCTTCAAGTCTAAAATATTGTTGTCAGAAGAAACATGCCAACGTTGCATTTATGACTTGTGTGCTTGAAACCTATGATCATGTTACCTACATAGAAAGATAGGGACAACCAAAATGGGAATATGCTATGCAGGCAGAAATGGCTTCTTTGTTGAAGAATCACACTTGGGATTTAGTTCCTCAACCTCAAGTGAAGAATTTATTGAAGTGTCTATGGCTCTGCAAGATCAAATTTACCTTTGAAGGTGTTTTTGAGCATCATAAAGATTTCTTAGTTGTGAAAGTGTTTTCTCAACAAGAAGGCATCAACTACACTGAGACTTTTTTCCCTATTGTGAACATGAACTTTGTTCAATTGATTCCCTCTCGTGTTGCTTGATTTGGATGGTTGATCCATCAGATGGATGTGAAGAGTGAATTTTTTCATTGTGAAATATCTAAAGAAATTTTCATGGAACAAACTCTTAGTTTTATGACATATTCTAACCTGGTTTTTCGACTTCAGAAGTCTCTTTATGGTTTGAAGCAAGATCCCATAACTTGGTATGCTAAGGTTGATAATTTTTTTCTTTGACTTGATTTCACATATTGTGAATCTAATCACAACTTATATGTATTTCATATTCATGGAAACACTTCAATTATTGTTGTATATGTTGACGACCTTGCCATAATTAGAAATAACATTGATCTTATTTTTAGATTGTAGAAACAACTTGCTAACTCCTTTGATATGACAGATCTTGGTATTCTGCATTATTTTTTGGTTCTTCAAGTATTACCACCATCTAATGGTTTTTTCATTTCTCAATCTAAATATGTAATGGATCTTTTGACACATTTTAAGATGAGATATTGTAAGCCCTATGTCACTCCCTTTCAATCTGGAGTAAAGATAAGCAAAACTTGTCAAACTCCCAAAGTAGATGCTAAACTTTATTGACAACTGGTCGATAGTCTCATTTGCCTTACTCACAATCAACCTGAAATTTCCTTTGTTTTTAGTGTGATTTCTCGTTTTATGTAGGATCCTAAAGAAAGCCACTGGAAAACAACCAAATGAATTGTTTGCTATCTCAAGGGTACCACTCATTTTGGTATCAAATATTGTTGTAGTTCATATTCGTTGGTTGTCTTCACCGACTCCAACTAGGTAGGCGACATGGATGATAGGAAGTTCACTTCTGGCTATGTGTTTTACTTCATCACTTGACCATTGGTTTGGTCATGTAATAAATATTATGTAGTCTCCTTGTCGACTAAAAAAGCTGAACATTATGGTGCCATTCATGAAGGTACAAAGGAAGTATGGATTTGCCAACTTCTCGGTGAACTTGGATTTCCTATTCAAACCTTGACTACCATTTATTGTGACAATAAAAGTGCCATTCAAGTTACTGACAACCCTATTGCACACAATAGATGAAGCATGTTGAGCTCCAAGATCACTATTTGATAGAGTTGGTTCATGAGAACGTTGTCTCACTTGTCTATTACAGAACAAATGATTAGGTACCTAATATCTTCACTAAGCCATTATATGAAGCTAAGTTTTTCAATTTCCATATGATGCTTGGGCTTCAGGAAGCTACAATTATGGGGGGGTGTCCTACTGACGTAATTTCACCTCCTGAATCTCCATAGTCGTGTGTTGATGGGGGTGTGTTGGAACATCAAGTTCTGATGGTTCATAAATCTTCTAGAATAATTTGGTTGGGTGATTGAACTACATATGGAAACAACCATTCAGGCGATCGATCGGATATCTACATCAGTTGATCGAGTAGTCGAAAATCCTGTCGGTTGGATATTCGACCAATAGTCAAAGACAATCAGTTAGTCGATCAACTAGCTGAGTAATCGACTATAAGTTGGATGCATAGATGATCAGGTCGAGCATCCTTGTCGAGTCAACTAGACAATGATGATTTGATGCAGTCAACTCTAAACATGGATATTCATATGTGGACAATATCTTCCTAATTCCAAGGAAGTTGGTTAGCTCTTGAATCTATAAATAGTAGACCCGATGGCTCATTATTATATGATGTGCAAGTGTTGTACGCCAATGTTGAACATGGTTTGTATGTTCAATATGCATTATGATGTTTTGATCACAATGCTCTATGATTAAGTCATGTAATAGTGTCTTTAGACACCACCTGTTATCTTTGAAACTAATTCCTCTTTGATTATCTACAATTCTGTTTGTTTTTTTCGTATCAGGTTACACCCACTCCCCAACAATGTTTCTTAAATCCCAATCATTTTTCCTAAAATTATTATTTTGAGTGAACCTTCTAATTTTCCATTGAGTGTATGAGAGATAATCATTGAATACGTGTAAGAGGGTGGGTGTGAGAAGTCATATCCAAAATTTATTGAGAGCATGGGGGATGAGTACAATCAACATCGAGGAATGTGAGAATCAACATGCTTGGGTAAAAGGGAAATTCAATTTTCTGTTGTGGACAATTTTTACATGCATATTTTGGGACAACAAGAGGGAGCCAAGTGCTAGAGTTGGAACATAGCCATAGTGTGTTTTATGTGCAGCTTGTGGGCGTTATAAAATGCATGAAGAAGTAGGTTGTTGGGCCTGTAGTGTGAGTTTTGTTGTGAAAATAAAATGATTTTATGTTGAGAGTTTTTTGTTGCAGCTATAATTCCCTGGAGTTCCTAACAAGAGAGATTCTTGGCCAACCTATGTTGGAGCCTTAAAGGAGAGCAGGATAGCCTAAAGGACTATGTAGCAGAGAAGGGGATTCCATTCCTTGGGTTGCGCATGTTATGGGGGAGAGAGATGGTGGATTGGGATGGTTGTAGGAAACTATCTTTCTATAAGTGGACAATATAAAATCTTAGAAGACACCCTTTCTTGTGGATTCCTAGCCTCAGCTTGGGGGTGACTTACTGTGGAGAATTGGAGCAGCAAGTATATGGTTGGGTGGAACATTTATCCTCTACAGTTGGTTTCACATTTGATTTAAAAGATGAGTGTTTTATTGTGGTTCAATGTTTTTATTTATGGGTTTGTATTGCTATGCATAAACTCTATGTTTTTGAGAAATTACATACTGTTATGTGTATGTTTAATTAGTTTCATTCATGTTTATTGGAATTGTTGTTATATGCATGGGCATTTTTATCCTGTTGCATGTTTTTAATTTAATGGTATTAGAAAAAAAAATGATTGAGTTTAGTATTGAGGGATGTAACAAAGTGGTATAAAAGCTTTTGGTTCAACACCATACCCATATGGGCCAAATTCTAGTGTGGATTTAACAAATTTTCTATTACAGAGTATGAGTCTGTGTCAAATTTGGGAGAAATGATGAACTTCAAAGTGAAATTCCCAAATTTTGGGGTGGATAATGTGTGTAATTTGGCAAGGGATTCCAAATTAATAGTTGCAGGGTCATGTTTTTCCATGGGAAGCTAAGTTCAGAGCTTCCATGGTGCTCAAAAAAAGAAGAAACATTTTTTGTTGAAAAATAAAATTTTAGTATAAGTATTAAATTTTCAAAAATCATAATTTTCGATATTTTTGGAAAATTTCGTAGAGATGATGATGTGGACTATACTAGTGATGAGGATTGACAAGATCCATAGTGGTAGTTCCCACATAGTGCCATGGTGGCAGAAGGTAGGGGTCTTGGAACAGATTTTGATGGATTAACAGTCGAGATCACTTGAATTTTAAGAATCAATGGTCCAAAATAATCCTAGATTTGGAGCTCATCAGAGTCGACAAAATTCGTGAACAAAGTTAGTTCACCAAAAGGAAATCACCAATGGCTGATGACCGATGGATTTTCGGGGTTTGGATTTCAGCAAAGTCTGAAAAAAGGTTAAAGGAGATCACCAATGGTTGATGGACAATGGAGTTTTGGGGTTCGGATTTTGGCGAAGTCTAAACAAAAGTTAAAGGAAATCATCGATGGTTGATGACCAATGGATGATGGATTTTTGGGGTTCGGATTTTGGCAAAGTAAAAACAAAAGTTAAAGGAATTGACTGATGGATGGTGACCGATGGAGTTTGGGGGTTTGAATTTTGGAAAATTATGAAAAAAGATTAAAGGAAATCATCGATGGTCGATAGTCGATGGAGTTTCTAGATTCAGATTTCGGCAAAGTCTGAACAAAAGTTAAAGGAAATCATCAATGGTCAATGATCGATGGAGTTTCAGGGTTCATTTTTGGAAAATGCCAAACAAAAGTTAAAGGGAATCATTGATGGCTAAGGGAGTTTCGAGGTTCAGATTTTGACAAAGTACAAACAAAAGCTAAAGGGAATCACCGATGGTCAATGGCCAATGTTTGATGGTCGATAGAGGGGTTTTAGAGATCATCGAAGAAAGGAAAAAATGAATAAAATAATACTAAGAGAAGGAAAGAGAAGGAGAAAAAGAAAAGAAAGAGAAGAGGAGAAAGGGAAGGAGAAAATGAACAATTTACAAAAATAAAAAATTCCAAAGCCAAAAAATTGTGTTGGCCTTAACATGAACGTTTCAAATCAAAATTGGATGAAATTTTAGGGGTGTATCTGTAGTGATAAGGGATACAAGAATTTTAGTGAGGGCCAATGGCTAATTCAACTTGAAATTTCCGAAAAACACAAACTAGTGACTTTTGAAGATCAGGGTTGTGATCAATAACCGACTCGAGATGAAGGTGGAATTTTGATAGATAGCTCAAAAAGAAGGCATGGAGATACCCATTTGGTATCCTATCAAAATTCAAAAGGGGTTGGTGTGGGGATACTGAAATAGTGCAAAATCCACTATTTTCGGGTGCACTTTGAGGATTTTCAAAATATTCGAAGGAGGAAAAGGGACCCCGGATCACAAATATGGAAATAAATTTGTTGAATTTTTACCTAATCATGAATCCGGATAAATTTTTCTTGAGTTATTTTTTCTCATTTTTGCTCTATTTGGAAGATAGCCAATTTTGGCTAAAAATTATTGAGTCTAGAAAAAGTGCAAAAGCACAAAGTGATCAATTCCATATTTACACATAATTTGACTGGAGCATCATATTCCAAATCCAAAAGATAATTTGTGTTAAAAATCATAAATTGTATCTACTCCCAATGTAAAAGTTTTCTGGCTCCTGATGGATTTTCTTCTACAAAAGGTAGAAAATGGTCTCTCAAAAAAAAAATTGCAGCAGTGAAAATAGAGCATAGTTGAATTAAAAGAAATTGCAAACTTCAAAAGGTTGTAATGTTTAGAATAGAACTCGAAATGAGGCATGAATATAGTCATTGGAAAGATAACTAAGAGGGTATTATATCTAAAAAATCATAATTTAATTCCAATGCATTCATATGTCTCAAAAATTCAATCGAAGAATGACCTGTAATCTAATTAGTGAAATATTTTACAATATGCATTATACTAACAATAATTATTACATGCACATTTATTGAAGAAATAGAGGTGTGAGAAAACAAATTTGGTTCCTATATGAAAAATATAGATATGGAGGATTCCCAAGGGTCTTACAACCATGAGAAGGAGGTTAGAGGTGTACATGTCAGCATGGGAAATTTAGAGACCGAGTCCAATGAAAGAAGGAACGAGGTGGAGCTTGCAGAGATGGTTGAAACTATGAGAATCTTGAAAAAAATAAGTGCAGATCTATAGAGTAGATAATGAAAGTATGATGAGAGCTCATGAGGAGATATTGAAAAGTCTAAATATGTTGCAGAAACAAGTCAATAAAGATTCTAACACAAAACAAGCAGTGAGTGCAAGGCAAGTAGAAGTATCAAGATCTCATGATAGGAGGGATGATCACAAGGGATATAGCCAATTGAGGAGTATTAGCAGAAATAATCATCATCATTATCATCATTCACCAGGAAAATCAACCAGAAGAGAGAATGGACTTTCAAGGTCGGAGAGTAGCCCAAGTGTGTTCCTTGTCCAAAGACAGAGGATGATCCAAATTATTTTTGGCATGAAATGAGAGGAGATATATAATAAAAAAATGTACAAAGATATCTAAGATATCCAATAATATAACATAAATATATCAGATATGTAACCATAAACACATAGATACATTAATACACAATTTTTGTTAATGAGAGAAATGTACAAAACTGTAGAAATACACAGTGAAAGACACGCTAGAATGGTGGCAGCTTATCTCTGAGAAGAGATGTGACAACTACTCGTATTCACTAGAAGATGATTACAATGAGGCTCTAAAGGAATTTTTAACATAAATAAAATCCAAAATGCTAACCCCATAAGATGAAAATCCAATAATTTTGTGGACCCCGTTTTGGGTAGTTTGGTGTATCAACTTCCAAGGGGCATAACTTTGGCATACAATCTTCATTTGGGGCGCACGATAGGTTGTTGGAAAGGTATCGTCGAGGAGATTCATTTTGGGGTCTCAATCAAATCCTTAAAAAATATTTGAGGTGCTCGATCCTGAAAAAACTTCATTTAGGCCCTCAAAATGGCCCCAAAAGTTTAGGAACCAAAAAACTGCTAAAAATAGTAAGTTGCCAGAAGACTATTTTGAGACAGTTGGAAAAGGTGGGTTGTCACCGATATCCACTTGGATCAATCCTAACTCCTTAGGAATAAATGGTCTCCATTGCGTTGATTTTTTGGGGGAGAGGGACAAGTGTTTACTGAATTTGCATCTTGATGAGATGCTTTCCTTGCTGGAGAATTTGCACTGCTTAGCTTGTTGAAGGTTGTCACAAACCTATGGATGGAAGGGTTGGACCTTTTTAACTCATTTGGATACATGATATTCTTGTGTGAAGAAGGAATCTTTAAACTTTTCTACAATCTTGTCGACCTGCTTTTGTTGGAAAGAAGGCGCTTAGACCGAGGCTGTAGTGGTTGTAATGTCCTTCTGTTCACCTTTTGAATAGATTGTGAAGAAGCTGAATTTTGTTGTATGAGATACTACCTTGTGGCACTATTTAGGTGGGATAGTAGTAATAACTTCCTCCAGTATCTTGTAGAGATGACCCCCTAGAGTAACAATGACACTACTGGGTCGAGACTCATAAATAGCATGGCGCTTCCACATATATGGGTGGCCCAAGAGAACATCACAGACATCCAGTGAAGAAACATCACAGACATCCAGTGAAGAAACATCACATAATACCTCATCCTTGAAGGGATGGATTCCATATGAAAATCATCATTACTAGCTGACACAAAGATTTCATCCCCGGTGAAGCCACCCGATGTTGTATAGTTGTGGGTCTGGTGTTGTCGACAATCCCAATTGTTTGACGACCTCTGATGAGATGAGGTTATTTTTGCTTCCACTATCAACAATAAAATGTAGTGGGGTCCCCTTCACCCACATCTATGAATGAAAAAGGCGCTTCCCCTCTTCAGGATATGATGGTTCTTCTGTTTGAATTGTTTCGGTCGTGACAATAGTAGTGGGGTCTACGTCGATGATCTATCTTCTACCAGTATTTTCTGAATTGGATTTTAAATCAGGGTTCAGATCCTTGTATTTGATCTCGACCACTAATGACTATTTTGAGCGACATTCATTGGTGTTGTGCCATGGGATTTTGTGGAAATTGCACCATTTTCCAATGTCCTTAATATTTTTGTTACCCTTCTTTTCATGTGGCTTGGACTGGTTTTATGAAGGCTAGTTGTTAGGGACGTCTTTACCATACTTTGGTTTTTGCAGATTTGCAGACCCGAACTCCCACTTGTTCTGGTGCTTAAATTTCTTATTGATTTTAACAACATATTGATAAGAGCACCCAATGATGAGATGTACAGAAAATCCATTTTAGTTTGGATGTATCTATGTAGAGCCCCATAGTATTTCAAAACCAAATTTCTCTCGTAGTCTTTGATACCCATTTTGGTGCACAAGGTATGGAAGGTATTAGTTAAATATGACATTGCCTGGCCCCTCTCTTGACATAGCATGGTCCATCTCATGTACTGGTCATCTTAGTTACCAACGGGGTAATATTGTTCCTTGACCGCATCCACAAAAAAATCCCAAGTAGTCTCGGCCCCATATATTTCAGACTCCTCTGTGGAATTTTTCTCCCCGTAATTTTCCAACCAATGTTTGACATGGGGGAGGGATTTAAGGAGTGCGAAGGTGATCTTTTCCCTGTCAAAAAAATTGTGAACAGAGAAATAACCTTCTAGCAGATTTAACCATTTTTCTAGGGCATCTACATCTATATATCCTTCAAATACGAGAATATCAAAATTAACTTGTACCTTGAAAGGCGAGGTGCCTCCAAAGTGGTTGCTTGATGAAGACACGCCAGTTTTTATCGATAGACATTGAAGGATGTGGGAAAATTTCTCCATCATTTCATCCCTCTGTCGCGTGAAAGCTTGCTCAAGCAACAAATTAATAGATTGTCTGCTCTGTCATTTTTTTTTTCTTCATCCATGGAGAGTTTTTTGGGAGTGCGATAGAGATTGTCCTCAAGAGAGACAAGCTCGAGACCCAACTTGTTATACTTGAACCTCGTTGTAGGCATACACTGAAAAAAACGATCAAGAGTAGCTTGCTCTGATACCACTGATACAGATTATTTTTGGAAGGAAATGAGAGTGGAGATATCATAAATAAATGTACAAAGATATCTCAGATATCCAATAATATAACATAAATATACCAGAGATGCAGCCATAAACACAAAGATACAGTAATGCACAATTTATATTAATGAGTGAAATGTACAAAACTATAGAAATACATAGTGAAAGACTCACTAGAATGGTGGAAGCTTATCTCTGAGAAGAGATGTGATGGATACTTGCATTCGAAAGAATATGATTACAATGAGGCTCTAAAGGATTTTTTAACATAAATAAAATCCAAAACCCTTACCCCAGAAGATGAAAAGCCAACAGTTTTGTGGACCCCGTTTTGGGTAGTTTAGTTTATCAACTTTCTGGGGGCGTAACGTTGGCATACGATCTTTGTTTGGGGCGCATGGTAGCTCGTTGGAAAGGTATCATCGATGATATCAATTTTTTGGTATCAATCAGAGCCTTCAGAAATCATTGAGGTGCTCAATCCCCCAAAAAAATTCATTTAGGCCCTCAAAATGACCCTGAAAGTTTAAGAACTCAAAAACTACTAAAATTCGTAAGTTGCCAGAAGACTGTTTTGAGTCAGTTGGAATAGGTGGGTGGCCACTGATATCCATCTAGATCAGAGGAGGAGGTTTGAGGTAGATGATTTCAAAGGATATATTAGGAATATTAAGCCTCATACTTTTGATGGTGATCATAAGAAAGATGAATATTTAGAAGCATGGTTGTTGGGAATGAGAAAATATTTCGAATTGCACATTGACTATTCATTAAATGTAGAAGCAAGAATTACAACCTACCATATTCGAGGAAAAACATATATGTGGTGGGATCAACTTAAGCAGGTTAACCATATTGATGAAAAGAGAATTTCCTGGAAGCAATTCAAGAGATATTTCCAATAGCAGTACTTGTCAGAGAATTATTATGACAAGAAAATGAAAGATTTATTTGAACTCAATCTTGGAAGCATGACAATGGATGAGTATGAGTGGAGGTTCCTTGAATTGTTGAGGTATTTTGGCTTCATAAAGGATGAGCAGGTTAAAATTGATTTTTTTTGAGTGGCATACCTTTTTTCTATAGTGATAAAATACATTATGATGATCCTAGGACATTGGAAGAGACCATAAGAAAAGTCCTTTATGAGTTGAATAGAGGAAGACCATCTTTCCAAAAGGCTTGGGATGAAAAAAATAAAGGTAAGGTGGAGAAAAGAAAGAAATATTTTAAGCCACCATTTTACAAAAATATCTCTCAAGCATATCAACAAGGGAAGATAGCATAAAATGAGCCCAAGATGACATATTCATTTGGGAAAAGGCCAAGACAATAGCCCATAAAATGTTGGGGATGTGAGGGAGACCACTTGTATAGGGATTTCCCTCACAAAGAAGAAAAGATGGGGATTGTTCACAATATTCAGGAGGCTAATACAATTGAGGACATAGGAAAAAGCATGCCAAGGATTTATGCAGCCTTGGACAACGCAAATAGAATACCAATCTCCCATGATTGAAGTACAAGGTAAGATTGATAATCATCCCATAACCATTTTAATTGATTATGGAGCTACCTGTAATTACATAAATCATAATCTTGTTGAAATATTTCATTTGCAAAGAAGCAAACATGAGAAATATCGGTTGGTTTAGCTATCCATGGGAGCCAAGAGAAGAATTACTGAGCTAGTTAAGTATTGTCCAATGGACATGAATGGACTCAACACAAAGGTAGATTTGAACACCATATCTTTGGGCTCATATGATTGTTTTATTGGTATGGATTGGTTGGATGAGCACCATGTTGTCCTAGAATATTACAACAAGGAATTCACATGTCTTGATGAGGAAGAGTAGCAAGGAAAAGTACAAGGGATTCCAAAGCCTATATCTATTAGAGAAATTTCAGCCATGCAGTTAAAGAAGAGTTTCAGGAAATAATATCATACTTATGCAACCCACATGGAAGGAGAAGTTGAAGATAAAATGCCAAGTATTGAATACCATTTGATATTAAAATATTTTGAGGATGTATTTGGGGAGATACCAGGGTTTCCACCAAATAGAGACATTGATTTATCCATTGATTTGGTGTTAGGAGTTTCCAAGTGTCCAAGACTCCTTATAGGACAGGCACAACAAAATTGAAGGAATTGTAGATGCAACTTGAAGAACTTCTGAAGAAGAGGTATATATTCCCAAGTGTGTCAACTTTGGGTGCCCCAATTCTCTTTGTTAAAATAAGGATGGAACATTAAGGTTGTGCATTGATTTCAAACAATTGAACAAGGACAATGTAAATAAAAAATATCTTTTGCTAAGGATTGATGATCTATTTGATCAACTCAAAAGTGAAAGGATATTTTCCAATATTGGCTTAAGGTCAAGCTATCATCAAGTAAGAATTAAAGAAGAATATATTAGCAAGAAAACATTTAGGACAAGATATGGACATTATGAGATTGGGGTGGTGCCATTTGGGCTATCAAATGCAACAATTGTCTTCATGTGTCTGATGAATGGAGTGTTTGAAGAATATTTGGACAAGTTTGTAATTGTTTTTTTGCATGATATACACATCTACTCAAAGATGGAAGAGGAAAATAAATAACATTTAAGGATGGTGCTACAAGTATTGAGAGAGCATCAATTGTATGTCAAGTGCATCTTTTTCCAAAGGAATATTCATTACTTGGGCTATATTATAACAGTTGATCCTGAGAAGAAAGAAGCCATTAGAGGATTGCCAACACCAAAGAATGTTATAGAGGTGAGATCATTCATGGGACTTGTAGGTTACTATAGAAGATTCATTGAAGGATTTTCAAAAATTGAAAACCCAATTACTTATTTGGAAAAGAAGGATGCAAAATTTGAATGGAATTCTGAATGTAAAGAAATATTTCAGCAACTAAATAATATTTTGACAAGTGCACCAATATTGAAGATTGAAGATCCAGATGAAGATTTTGTTGTATGCATTGATGCCTACAATGTAGGGATTAATGGAGTCCTCATGTAAAATGAGCATGTGGTATGTTATGAGTCAAGGAAGTTGAAAGAACATGAGGGGAATTATACCACTCATGGATTAGAGTTGGAAACCACAATCCGTGCCTTAAAAATGTGGAGGCATTATCTCCTGGGAAAAATATTTGAGTTGAGAAAGGACCATAGTGGTTTGAATATTTATTTGGATAGCTAACCTTGATTTCCAGACAAGTTAGATGGTTGGAATTCCTCAATGAATATGACTTTGATATAAAACATATTAGGGGAAAGGAAAATAATGTGGTTGATGCACTCAGCAGGATAGTGCAAGAGATGTGTGCTACAACCATTAGCATGTACATTTCTGATTTAAAAGAAAAAACATTTAGAGGCTGCAGATTTAGATCAACACTATTTTCAAATAAAAGAAGCATTACAAGAAGGAAATTTTCAGCAGAAATTTGAATATTTTGAGCTGAAATAGGATGGAATCCTCATATATAGGGGTAAAATTTGTGTGCCAAAATCTAGAGATATGAAAATATACTGTTAAGAGAAATCCAAAATGTGTCATATCTTGGAAACCCAAGATATCATAAATCAATTGCAGTTGTAAGAATCCAATACTTTTAGCCATGAATGAAGAAAGAGGTGGTTGATTACATAGCTAGATGCATAGAATTCCAAAAAGTAAAGGTTTAACATAGAAATTTAGTTGGGATGCTATAACCATTTCCCATTCCTGAGTGGAAATGGAAATTCGATACAATTGATTTTATTACTAAGCTGCCCAAAACAATGAAGAAATATGATTCCATCATGGTAGTGGTGGATAAATTAAATAAGGTTGCACATTTTATTCTGGTGAAGTCAACTCTTATGTCATATATTATGTCATGGGCCACCAGGAAGTGCGCCCCAATTCCTTGTTCACTCATGATGAGGGAGCACTCCTTAATTAGTATTATAATTAATGTTGCAATTCACTTCATCTATTTCTATTGTAGTAATTTAGTTAGCTTGAGAAAATTCTATTGTAAGCATCTAATAACGAGGAAAAAGTCACCTTGTTTATAAAAGACACCCATCTCTCACTCAATAAGCATGATGGTTATTTTCTGTTCTAATTCTTCTTCTCTATTTTCGTGTATACTTTATTTTCTCTGCTCCACGCTATCTAATTTATGTTCGTCAATGCACATTTAGTTTTCTATGTGTGTTTTTTAGATCTGAATTTCATATCAATTGGTATCATATCCTAGATCTTGACACGTTGTCATTTGACATCAAGACTTAGACAAGAAACCAGCCACCCATTCAAAAAAAATGTTGTGTTCTTGTCCCAGCTTGCAATGCTAGTCACAGGGGTTTCATATGCCCTCCTCAATGTTTCTCTACTTTCCCTTCTCAGGGATTTTCCAGTACACCCTTCTCGGGGATTTCCAATGTGCCCAATTGTCGGGTCTCAGTACGCCTTTCTCAGGGATTTTCCAGTGGATTCAATATGCCCTTCTTAGGGATTGTCCAGTACTCCCTTCTTAGGGATTTCAAGTGTTCCCTCTCCTCATAGTTCTCAGTGCACCCTCTTTTCATCATTTTTCGCTCTCGTTCTGAGTTTTAGTGCGTCCCACAACTTTAAGAATGTGTGCATAGAAACCAAGAGGTGTCTCTTCAAGCTCTACCAGTCGGTAGTTGAACATCATGTCATCATGTAAGGATCCATCCACAAAGGACTCAACGTCCAATATATCTGCACCAATTCAATATTTATGTATGTAACTACATGTGTTACTCTGTATGCAACAACACTGGGCTACCACACCAATGCATCTCGATACGCAATTTCAATTGCCCAAGTTTTTGGGCCAAATTAATGGAGAGACTATCGACTCTTGGCTCCGAAGTCTTTCCACCTACTTCAAGACATGTCCTAATATGGTCGAAGACATGAAACTTCAGATTGCAAGCCTACAGTTGGAGGGAGTTGTGCAGGCTTGGTGGGATACTTAGTTGGAGAATTGTTCTTTGGTTATCGACACCGATGAACCCACACCTACAATTCCTGCAAACATCACCTCGTGGGATGGATTTTCCAGGCACTTAGAGACTGCTTCTATCCCTTGGGATATCGATATAACCTCCTTGCCAAATGGTTGTAGCTCTGACAAATCACCGATTAGTTAGTACATAGCTACATAGATGTCTTCAGCAAGTTGTACATCCAACTACACATTTCAGATCCAGAAGAGGTACTAATTGTCAAATTTAATTCTAGTTTATTAATAATTTTCCGTTGTGAAGTAGATTTGTTTGAGTCCCTTACTTGGACAAGGCATTGGTTGTGAAGCATAAAGTGGTTCCTCAAATCCACTCTCCCCCAACCTGATATGGTCCTTCTATTGTTAGTCCTTATCATACTAAGCACTCCTCAGTTTCCCCAACTTCCCCATCCACACCCAGAAATGCATCCTAGTGTACCTTTCATAAGACCAACTCGCATGCATTTATAGACTGTTAGACACTTAAGAACATTCACACCAACCAGACTCTATTTGTAGAGGTTGCTCATTCAAATTCCCTTAACCATCATGAAGTAGTCTCTCTTGAGAATCCTACCAGAGTGGACCCTTCTCTGATCTCGATGACCACTAATGAACACAACATCTCTAATGCATCCTTGTTTACACATAATTGTCAGATTAAGCATGAGTTGGACACTCTCATCTTGGACAACGAAATCCAAAAGAACCCAGTGGCATAGAACTTCGTCAAACACATGAACCTCCCCACCACTCCGCACCTGACCCCATACCAGCTCGACTAGGTACAAAAGGAAGGCCCTCGTCTCATTGTCTTCTAGTTTTGTGCGGTGAACTTTGCAATTGGCCCTTTCTGTGATACTGTAGTGTGTGATGTCTCTCCTCTTGATTGTGTCAATTTGTTACTTGGCCTTCCCTACCAACAGGCTTGCCACATTATCTATCATGGTAAATCTCATCAATGCCACTTAAAACATGAGGGGAACACCTATGGTCTTACTTCTTCTGCTCTTCAATCCACCCAACCTATTAATGGCGGGGTCGTTACTCAAGTTAGTCTGAACCAATGCATTTCTTTGTGCTTAGTTCGCCCCATTAACCCAGACAACCAAATTAACCCTATACCTCCTACCATGGATTTCGGCTCCAAGAATTTGCAGATGTATTCACAAAACCCACATAAATTCCCCCATATCACTCTATTGAGTTCACACTTGATCTAGGTTTTGGTGCTTCTTTGCCCAACAACCTATCCTATCACATCATTCCTTGATAGGCCAGTGAGATGGAACACCCAATTGGTCAATTTTTGAAATTAGGCCATATTCTACCATCATTGTCCCCACGTGCATCCCTTGCCTTTGTTATCCCAAACAAGGATGATTCAGAATGGCGCCTAGTGACACACTACAATGCCCTTAATAACTCCACTATTAAAACCTTCTACCCCCTACCCCGGATTGAGAAATTGTTGGACCACTTACAAGGGGATTATTCCTTCACATAGATGGATTTGGAAAATTGCTACCATCAAGTTCACATGGATGTAGCAAGTGACCTAGGTAAATGTGTGATCATTTATCTTGATGATATCTTGGTCTTTAGTAATTCTTTGGCATAACATATTTAGCACATCCACAACATCCTCAATCTACTACGAGAACATACACTTCAAGTAAATAAATCCTATGTTGGACACAAATCAGTTCTTCATTTGGCACTCATACTGGATACAACACGAGACGATCAGAGCCATCTCGGGTACATGTTTTGGCACAATGGCCAACACACTCGAATCCCATGACTTCAATATTTTTTTGCGAAATGTTGGACACCACTTCGCTCAGCTTCCGCCCACATTATGCTTTGCACAAGTTCTCCATTTTCCAAATAGGAATCAACCCTTTGATATGAAGAAGGATGTATTTCAGTTCGCCATGGTGGTGGTAATTAAACAGGGAGTTCATCTGATGGCATTCCATTAAGGGACCCTTGCTCCTTCTGGCTTGGCATATCAACAGTAGGAACACCAGTTAGATCAACATTTTATCCATATGTTGACTCAGCACCATACTCAAGAAGAAACTGCCTTACGAGCAACCTTGAACCATGCAAAATAGAGGCATGATAAGAAGCACACACCATTGTTCTCTCAGTCGAGAGATCGTGTATGGCTCTTGCTAGACAAGTACCAATTCAAACACCAACATCATTTGCAACACAATTTCCCTCATTTGTTGGTGGAAGCAGGGACACTTCTAGATCTAAACAGGGAGGAATTGGGCCACCAGGAAGTGCGCCCCACTTCCTTGGTTACTCATGATGATGGGGTACTCCTTAATTAATATTATAATTAATGTTGTAGTTCGCTTCAACTATTTCTATTGTATTCATTTAGTTATCTTAAGAAACTTTTATTGTAAGTAGCTAATAACGAGGATGAAAAAGTCGCCTTGTTTATAAAAGACATTCCCCTCTCACTCAATAAGTGTGATGATTATTTTATGTTCTAATTCTTCTTCGCCATTTTCGTGTATACTCTATTTTCTCTACTCCATGCTATCTAATTTTCTTTCTTCATTACACATTTTGTTTTTTGAGTGTGTTTTTCAGAATTGAATTGCAAATCATATCATATCTTATGCACTTTAATAACATTTTCGTATTAATTCATACTTTTACATAAGTTGATATAGATGATCTAATAATGTCCATGTAAATTAATAATAATAATTTAATTTAAAGTTGCAATGTTATCAAATTAATATATGAAACCTTATTTATGGGAGTAAATCTTTTTGGGAATAATTTTTTTTCAATTTTATTCTTACTATCTATACTTATCAATTTTATTAAAAAAGGAAAATCAATTTTAAAAAATCAAACAC
>JZKD02S0789359.1:150465-171783 GCA_000966675.3 Picea glauca | reverse complement strand
TGCAAACTCTTGGCTACCTTTCTTCTCAGGAAAGGGTACCCCTAGAAACACACATTGGACCCATTTTTGCGACAGTATTGACTTTCATTTGGCCGGTCAAGACCACCCTGATGTCTTTATGAGGCTCTTTGCGAGTTCTCTTATAGGAGATGCTAAAGTCTGGATTGATGGATATCCCAAGGGAAGCATAAAAAACATTAGAGAGCTGCAAAAGGCCTTTAAAATAAGGTGGTGTGATAATGAGCATTCACAAGACTCCTTTTCTCAATACCTCAACATTCGCAAAGGACCTTATGAAAGTACAAGAGATTTCAGTGATAGGTTCAATATTGTCCTTAAAAATATCCGGTCAAAGGTTGGTTTAGAGCAAGCCATCATCGATCACTACCTGTCCTCTTTGGAAGGAACCTTGCAATTCAATGTTAAGGACCGGTCACCAAAAACCTTAGAAGAATCACAAGACATGGCCTTTCAGATTGAAATAAATCTTGATTTTGATGACTACATTCAACAAAGAAACCTGAATTGTGAACTATGGGATCCCGACAATGAACCTATGGCAGAACCTGAACCCCCAAGCGTCCTCCAAATTGAATTAGCTCCCGCCAAAAGGAAATGGAGTCTTTCTCATAAGAGTGATATCTCTTCCCAAGAACCTCCATTGAAGAAGGCCCATACAAAGGACAAAGATAGGAATGCATCACACAAAAGCATTGAGCCAAGTCTCCTTCAAGACTTCTCTCTTTTTATTCATCAAGTGGGAGACCCAATTTCTAAAAATTGTGAATTCAAACCCTTTTATGTCTCCCTCCGAGTCAAATATTTTCTCCTCCACAATTGTTTACTACACCGAAAATCAAAAACCAATATAATGATAGAAGAAGTTATTCAACAATTGGGCCTAAAAATATCACAAGCAAATACCAGAGACAATTTCGCAAAAGGAATCATTAACAATCTTGAGGTAGCCTTTGACTCCTGTCCCAACGCTCCTTTCTTGATGAATGTGGTTGTCGTGAACGATATTAATAACTTTAGGATTATCCTCTGCAATGACCTTATTGAACACTTGAATGGAAGCATTCATAAAGAGCAGTCCAGAGCCATCATCCCTCATCTTGAAGGAGGATTTTATACCATCTACAATGAACCCTTTGTTGGATCACCAGTTGAAAACCCCGATGAAATAGATGATCAAATTTTATGCATCAATAGTGGTCTGAATGATTGGTTGATTCAGGAAGGAAAGTTGGATATGGACACAGTTGAAGAAACAGAAGGAATATAGACCTTAGAATTCGATGGCTCACACTCAGGTTTTGGATCAGGTGCTGGAATATTCTTGACAGCTTCGTCAGGTGAGGTCTTCTACCATTCCTATAGGCTGGAATTCTATTGCACCAACAATGTGGCTGAATATGAAGCTTTGATTCTGGGACTCAATCTGGCAATCGATAAAGGCATCACAATCCTAGAGGTGAAAGGTGGCTCGGATCTCATCGTGTCGCAAGTTTTAATGAGATTTGCAACCAAGAATGAGAAGTTAAAGAAGTATTGAGATGTAGCTCAGACTCTTTCAAAATCCTTCAAAAATATATCAATTGAAGTTGTTCCTTGAGAAGAAATCCATGTGGCTGATGCTCTGGCTATCTCATCTTCCACTCTGCAACCATGTGAAGGACCTCTTCATGATCTGTGCAGAGTAGAGGTTCTTTTTATACCTTCTATCCCCAACAATCTAGAGCACTGGCATGTCTTCAAAGACGACGATCAAATTATCAGATTCATGGAGAATAACAAATAATTCATGGATACACAAGTTTCTTTCCTGGATGATTCTATGGACTTGGAAATCATCAACCTACAAAACAACACCTTGCCAAAGGGTTGCATTCCTCTAGAGAATCTATTTGACAGGCATGACGTTTTCAAAGGAAAAAGAACCAATAAGCAAGATGCAGAGGCCTTGGAATTCAACATTGGTACTGAGATGGATCCAAGAATGGTCAAGATAGGAAAGGGGACTACCGAAAAAGAGAGGAAGGAAATACTGGAGCTCATTAGGGAGTTCAAAGATACCTTTTCTTGGAACTATGATGACTTAAAGGCCTATAGAGGAGATGTTATCCAACATGCTATACCCTTGGTGGAGGGAGACAAGCCGTTCCGACAGAAGTTAAGGCATATCAACCCGAAGTTAGCTGGACAGATACAAAAGGAACTTCAATAGATGGTTGACGTTGGCATCATAGCCCCAATCAGGTATTCTTCTTGGATGTCAAACTTGGTAGTTATTCGGAAGAAAAATGGTGATATCCGCCTATGTGTTGATTTCTGCAACCTCAACCAGTTGTTGTTAAAGGATAATTATCCTCTCCCAAACATGGAGCATCTTCTTCAGCGAGTCACGAGAGTCGGGATGATGTCTATGCTAGATGGATTCTTGGGATACAACCAAGTCTTACTCAAAATGGAGGATCAACTCAAGACTGCGTTCACTATGCCCTGGGGAACTTTTATGTACTTGAGAATGCCATTTGGCCTCATGAATGCAGGTGCCACCTTTCAGAGAGTAATGGATTTTTCCTTCAGAGACCTTATACAAAAGATCATAGAGATTTACCAAGATGACCTCACTGTTGTGTCCAAAGATAGGAAAGACCATCTCTCCCACCTCAGGATTGTTTTTGTACGGTGTAGGAAGTATGGCATCTCACTAAATCCTAAGAAATCTGTTTTTGGGATTGACGAAGGAAAACTGTTAGGACACGTGGCCTCACCAAGGGGAGTCTCCATCAATCCTGAAAGAGTCCAATCCATAAAATATGTCTATCCTCCAGTCAACAAGAAAGCCCTACAATCTTTTCTTGGAAAAATCAACTTCATCCGCAGATTTGTGCCTAACTTTGCTGAAAGGATAAAACCATTAAGCGCTCTGCTGAAGAAGGATGTTGCTTTCAGATGGGGAAATGAGACTAACATATCTTTTGAAGATATCAAGAACTCCATCTCCCAAGCCCCCGTCTTGATCAGTCCTGATTTTTCGCAAGATTTCATAATTTTCTCATTTTCATCTCAGGATACTATTGCAGGTGTATTGATGCAGAAGGATGCTAACAACTTTGAACATCCTGTAGCCTTTATGAGCAAAGTATTGAGAGATTCATAATTGAAATACTCCATCACAGAGAAGTAGGCCTATGCCTTGGTTAAATCCCTCAAACACTTTAGAAATTACATCGGTTATAATAAAATCAAGGCTTATGTCCTGTACCCAGCCGTGAAGGATGTTTTATCACAACAAGACTGTATGGGCACTCGAGGAAAGTGGGTTTCAAAAATCCAGGAGTATGACTTAGAGATAAAACCCAGCAAGATAATAAAGGGACAAGGTTTGGCCCAAATGTTGACTGAAAGCAATCAGGAAGCCATACAGATGGGTGAAAATGAGCAAGTGAATGTAATAGTTAGTGAACTAGAACATGATGAGTGGTATTCCGACATAGTTTATTATCTGAAGAACTTGTCTTTCCCTGATCACCTAGTAGATTACAAGAGGAGAGATTTGAGGTTGAAGGCCATGAAGTATTGCCTAACCGAAGATGGACTTGGATGGAAGAATCCTGATGGCGTTATACTTCGATGCATAAACAAGGACGAGGCAAAAAAAAATATTGGGGGAATTGCACCCCGGGCATTGCGGAGGACATTTTGTTGAACATACCACTACCCATAATATTTTGAGGGTTGGTTATTATTGGCCAACACTTTTCTCAGATGCTTATCAACACATTCGATCCTGCCAACCTTTCCAATACTTCACTGGAAAACCAAAGCTTCCAGCCCAGCCTTTGAAACCAGTAGTAGTGGAAGCACCATTTCAACAGTGGGGTCTGGACTTCATTGGTGAATTCAAAGACAATTCGAGTAATGGCTATCGATGGATCCTGACAGCCATGGATTATTTCACTAGATGGGTTGAATCAATTCCTACAAATAAGGCCACCGAAGAGGATGTCATGAACTTCTTAGAAGATCGGATCATAACCAGGTTTGGGGTCGCTTCTAAGATCACTACGGATAATGCCAAAGCTTTCAGTTCCTACGCTCTGGTAGAGTTTTGTTTCAAATATGGCATTACCCTATCCCACTCCTCAAACTATTACCCACAAGGGAATGGATTAGCATAATCAACCAACAAGAATCTCATGAATATCCTAAAAAAGGTCGTCAGAGAAAATAAGAAATCATGGGATAGTAAAATAAAGTATGCAGTATGGGAAGATCGAATAACAACAAAGATATCCATGAGGAAAACCCCTTTTGAGCTAGTATATGGACTTGAAGCAAAAATCCCTGTGAACCTTCAAATTCCTATCCTCTGATTCACGTAACAATACGACACAGATGCAGAGGAAATTCAAGGGAGAATAAAGCAGTTAATAGAAATAGACGAAACACGAAGAAATGACTTGGGCCAAATGACAAGAAACCAAGAGAAGATAAATAATAATTTTGATCACAAAGCCAAGGAAAGAAGTTTCACCAAAGGAGATCTTGTCCTACTATGGGATAAAATAAAATAGAAGCTTGGCCTGCACAAAAAATTTGACAGCCTATGGGGAGGCCTATGTTTAGATATACAAAAAATTTGACAGCCTATGTTTAGATATACAAAATTTTTTTGTATATCTAAACACTCATATCATTAATATAATACATCGTTGTGTGTAGATCGACCACGATAAAAGAGTATGGGTGACTAAACTCCACTAGGAAGGGAAAGGGAGGGCTAAGAGCCTAGGAAAAGGGGATAAGCTAGAGATCTTATCTCAAAAGGAATATTATAATATTATTTCTAAAGGCTATGGTGAGGATAATTATTTTATCCTAAGTTCTTAAGGGAACGTTAATGAAACCCAAGTGGAGAGAAATGAGTTCCTCGAGATCCATGTGTCATCAAGGGCGGATGCAAATAAGTGCGGGGAAAATTAGTCTATTTCCACACACACAGAGCCATTCACGCACTCAACCATTTACACGTTCTGCATTCCATTCCATGTTGGGGGTGAGCTTTACCTTTGGAGCCTGCATGCACTCTTGCAGCTACCCTACGCACTTCCTTTTATGCTCAACACACCCATCCTTATATGAACTCATATTGTACCATACCTGAAGGTTGTTTCAACTGCCATTATCTATTCCATACCCAAACATCTTGTTGTTTACCATCACATATACCTTTTCCATTATGTGCAGTGCCTTGTTCCTTACCTGAGCATGGTTTTTTCCACCATCTATTCCATATTTTGTTTTATGTTGTTTCCTTCACCTGATCCAGTCCCTGTATGACTAGAGCGTTGGATTGAAGAAGAAAGTTGTCAGGACCATGGAATTGAAGAGGTAGGTTGTCATGCCTATGAATAACTCTCTCCAAGTGAGATAATTTCTAGGAATTGAATTCCTGAAGGAGCTCAACTACAGTTACAGTTCTCTGAGACTTCCTATTTGGCCTATTGTTGAAGCCTTAGAAGGGAAGTGGAGAAGTTGAAGGATTGTTGAGATGAGAAGGGGCACACTTCCTAGGGTGGGATAGGAATGTGTGGAATGAGATACTATAGGTTGGTAGTTTGAGTTGGCTCCTGGGAAAAAATACTTCATGTTGTCTGTATTGTCTCAGCCTAGCTAGGAATCCCTTTACATGGGTGGAGTTTAGTCCCAGATCAGGGGTGACCCACTACTGAGATATTTGAGCAGCATGGTCTAAGGATGGGAGGTTTATCGAAGGTCTACACATAGTTGGTGTTCTTCTATAAAAATATAAGTATCAATTATGTGTTCAACTGCATGTTGTGTATTTGTACATATCTTTATAATTATGAAGTATTGCTTGTGTATGTTGTATGTATAAGCTTACTCTTATTTCCACATGAATCTATGCATTAGCAAAATGTATCTGTCTATATTAAATTTGTATGAATATATACAGTAGAAATGAAAAATTGTTATGTGGCATAGCTTAGCGGCCTAAAGCTGGGGATGCTACAATTTGGTTTTAGAGCTTAGTAAGAGTGTGTTATGGAGTAGCATGGCCCGACCTAGAAGTATGTGGATGTTACACATGGGAAGACACTTTGAATAAGTATACAATAATCCCTAGAGGTGTGGTCATGAATCCTGAAGTTGTTTGAGGAATAAGTAAATGAATGACAGTTTAAATGTTGATAACACACTCATAGATGGATATTCCTCCTCATGTCATTTCCAATGGTTGTTAGAGCATCACGTAGTTCCTCATGATTGAGGAGTTATGAGGTCATGAATTTGGAAGCCTCAAAGATGGCTCAAGAGGCCCCTAAACAGTTACAAGGTATTAATTAAAGGGTAAAGTTGTTATAACAAGAATATATAGGTCGAGCCTTAAGTTAAGGTAAGAAGCTACTTAGAAAAGGTATAAATACACAAAAAGAAGACTCTCATTTGTACATTCACTTACACAATTTTATTGAATATCTTCTAGTGAGAAAGTGATTTATTTGCGAATCTAAAATGACAAATCTAAGGTAGTGAAAGAGTAAGTTGAATGAAAGTTTCAGGATTGCAGAGGAGAGAAAGGGTTTTCTGTGAAACCTTAATTTGGCTAACCCCCGTGGGTTAGGATACTAGTGTCCCACGAGGCACCCTCGTGTGTTGTACAACACTTGTCCCACAAGGTCGTGCATGATGCATGGGTTAGTCCCATGAGGATAAAGAAGAATTGAGGGAGGATTCTAGTACAAAGTTGTTGAGACTAAAGGGATATCCCCCCGATACCTTCTTAGTGTCAGAGATATTTTTGGGGATCTATTCAAATCTGGGGATCTTTCTAGTGCCCTTACCTTCATGAGAGGTGGTGCTTTCAAGTTTTCGGGCTTTTCTACCCTACCCATATGGTGGACCTAACTTACGAATATTCGCATGTGCATAATTTATACCGTGGTTGATTAGTTTCTTGACTTAGGTACCACATAGGTTACTAGCAGGGGTTATTTTGAATGTACCCTGGGTCAGATAAGGGTTGGACAACACACAACCTTTATGGAGGATTACCTCTCCGGGGGAATCTGACTGATTGGTTGTTAAGCCCACGAGGGCCCTTATAACCGATTATGTTTCCTCAAATCTTTAGCAGCGGTGTGTCAGGCCCTTATTGGGAGAGGCATACCTACTTTAGAGAGGGAGGTCCCTTTCAACCACTTTAGCCGAATTGTGTGCATATTGGTCATTTGATTATTTTTGGTGTGCTCTTTGATTACTAGTTGGACTTGGGATTTATTTTTTATATCTTGAATATTGATTCATCATGGAGCTAGACCAACTTCCCTGCAGGTCTCACCACTTGTTATAGTTACCACAGAGTTTTGAGTCTTTTCCTTCTAAAAGGCATAGAGTTATTAAACGTTGTACACACACCTCCACTTATTAGACTTGTGATTCTACAAGGATGAGTATTGAACCGAGTCATCAAGATATTGGGATCCCTTCAACTCCCACGCCTAATATAGTTAATGGTACCCCTTCGACTCCTTCAACCACAATGGTTGTAGTGTCGGCGGAACCTATCATCACCGTTGCCCATCCTATAGTGAACACTCAACCTATTTCCATGAACCCATTTGAGTCGCTTGTTCATTCACCGAGCTATAATGTTCAGTCCATCCCTATGGCCTCTAGTCCCTTTTCCTATGGTATGCCGAATTTTACTTCGCAATTTTCAAACTCCATCCCAGTTGTTGGCCCTAATGATAGCATTGGACTTGGGGGCACAACTCCTCCTTACACTCCATTCTCATTTGGTGACACTCAGGTCCCTCAAATGACTCCTACTATGGGAGGCATTCCTTATTTTAACTCCGGGTCTAATCCTGTTACTTCTGGATGGAGTAACCAACCTGGCGGCCAAGCTATTGCTTATGGTTAATCCTTACACCCACCTCCCCTGTGCCTATTCCGCCCAACACATTTGTCATGCCGAATCCACCTTTATCCTCCAGATTCACACTCAGAGGAGGCAAGTTTCACACCTTGGGAACCCCCCAACCTGGGTCCACTCCGACTAGGGGAAATTTTTATAACCCTCATCAGAAAATTACTATTGGAATGATGCCTAATCAACCCCTTATGAATCATCCTAGAGGGGGGTCTTACAATCCTGGACAGGGCCATGGTGCTTACCAGAACCGTGAATGGGCTGCAATTCCCAAATCACAATATTTCCAAGGAGCTTGGGGCTAGATGTCGTAACCCCATCTCCCTTTTATGGCCACGATAGATCTTCCAGACTTGTATAAGTTGATGAATGACCCTGTGTGTCATGATCCTACATGGCCTCCCATTCCCACCAATCTTCCTCCAGATATTCTAAAATTCAAAGGAAAGAATGGCGAGGATCCTAGTGATCACGTTGCCACCTTTCACCTATGGTGCTCTTAGAATTCCCTTAATGACGATTCCATTCAGTTAAGATTGTTTCAATGCACCCTCATGAAGGTTGCCATGAAATGGTATATTGAGCTACCTAGGGGGGCATACGGGACCTTTATTCAGATGGTTTTAGTATTCCTTAGCCACTTCCAATTGTCGATTTGTTACGATGTTGGCCTAGAACTTTTGTCGACCTTATGCCAGGACAAAGCCACTCATATCTTGGATCACATCTAGGAGTGACGTAGACGAAAGAGGTAGATCAAGACCTGCATACCCACAGAATTCATGTTAGAGTGGTTCCTTAAGTCTCTACAGCCTCCTATTTCGAAGGATGTTTCTACATCCGGGGTTACATCTAAGGAAGAAGAAATTTTGAAAGCCCAGTAGTTATATATTATATATGCTCAGTCTGGGATGTTATACAATATTCTTCCTGACGTGCCAAGGTCAAACTATGACCTTAGACAAAATCCTGGGCCTCATTCTGATGGAATTGTAGGCTCCGCCAATGTGAAATCCGCAGACTCGGTGACACGCCATTTGAAAGAGTTGTCTCTAAACTAGTCTGCAAGAGGGCCAACTTCATTTGTGTCTTCTAATCCCACTTAGTCAACAGATGTACATTCTATGCAATTGTCTACCAACCCAAATGGTAACCAGCAATCGGGAGGGAATAAGAAGAAAGGATGTAATAATAATTGTAAGGGTGGGAAGAATAATAAACCCAAGGACAATGGTAATAATGAGAAGATGAATAATAATGTTGGTGAGGGAAAGAGAGAAAGGCGTAAGCTGAATTTTCCATGTAAGCTTTGTATAGATGATCACCTTACTCATTTATGCCCCAAACTTGTAGAAGTTGTGAGGCTCTTATCTCTACCGCTCATCGTGTTGACGAATCCTTTTCCACATAACTAGCACATGGCCTTGAGCTCCTCAAATTAAGGAAATTTGGCCGGTGGGAGTCAAAACCCACCGATACAAGATGGTGACCATTTATGCATCAATATGGTCAAATCTGAGGTTAATGTAACCACCCGATCTCATGATTACAGTTCTCCACAAACTATACCTGGTCTAGAGTCTCCTCCTCCAGAGACACCCATGCAGATTGAAAAACTAGAACCACCCCCTCATATTCCAAAATAAGTACTCAAGCGCTCTACCCACAATCCTAATTCTAGAGCCTCCCGGAATTACTCTATTGTTGAGGTCCTGGGTCAAACCCCTTGTGCGATGTCAGCTCTGGAGGTACTCCAGATGTGTCCTTGATAGAGGAATTCCTTTTTATCTATGTTAGGAGATCTATATCGCAGTGGCTCGAAAGTTATCAAGTTTGACATCACAGATGTGAAGCCTCACTTTTCTTACCATGTGGTATTCCAAATCCGTGTGGGTTACTTGAAGTATACCATCAAGCGTATTGTTGTTGATGAAGGTGTTGCAACATGTCTGATGTCCCTGGTCTGTTGGAAAGCCCTCAACTCTCGAACTCTCTTATTATCCTACCATGTTGAATACTTTTGACGTACATTCCTTCCACCCTCATGGTATTCTTCATGCCTTTCCGGCCCTGTTAGGTGGGAAGACTGTAGAGGTGGATGTCAAAGTGGTTGATGCACCCGTTGATTATAACTTGTTACTAGGACGCAATTGGACTTACGTTATGACTGCCATCAGATCGTTCGTCTTCTGGACTCTTTGTTTTACTCACGATGGGAAGATCATGACGATCGATCAGTTATCCTTTGTGTATGCTATCCCTAGTGCATTTGTTGGACCATCGATCCCCATGGTCGACAATTCTCAGCTGAAAACTGAGAATATTGGTGTTAGAATGTATTCATCCCTTATGGGTACCTTCGACTTCATGGCACCAGTTCACCATATTTACGCCATGTCCAGTAGGCTCGTTTCGTCAGAGAGGTTCATTCCTTTCTGCACTTTCTATTTTAACGATCCTTGGACCCTACCTTCCTCGACTTCGTATTTTGAAGGTCATTCACATGATGGAATGACCATGCCACTATCGGCAACAGAGTTAGTGTATCAATTTGTTCTTGACTCTTCTGTTGATCCCGATTCTATTGCCTCACAGACAAATGAGGAGGATCTTCTTCTTGAGCCCTGTGGGCCACTTCGTCATCTTGTTCACATGATTACCTCGATGAGAATTTTCCCTCGGATGAATCTATCATCAATGCCATGAATGGTTCTAACAAACCTTGGGATGATATGCATCATCGCTCTTATTTTCTCCCAGATCTTGCTAGAATCGAACAAGATGACCTTAGATCTAATCTGAGCGAGACAGTCAGTCACATCGTAGTTCCACTTGATACGCACAAAATTTATTCCAAAGGAAATATGGTGAGTATCTCCCCTACCCTCACGATCGATATCTCTTGTACCCCTAGAAAGATTGAAAATGCACACATTGGTCCAGATTGTTCGCCAGAAGAAATCATGATCTACACCAAACTCTTCAAGGAA
This sequence comes from Picea glauca, assembly GCA_000966675.3. Lineage (NCBI taxonomy): Eukaryota > Viridiplantae > Streptophyta > Pinopsida > Pinales > Pinaceae > Picea > Picea glauca. The sequence goes on along the minus strand of JZKD02S0789359.1, from coordinate 160,824 downwards.
TTTTGAGATGTATTCACTTGGTCATATGAAGAGATGCCAGGAATCGACCCTCGAATTGTCAAACATCAGATCAAAACTTACCCAGATGATAATCCTATTTGACAACGTCTTAGATCTATCAATCCCCAGAAGGCCCTTGCTATTAAGGCAGAGGTAGAGAAACTGCTTAATGTTGGCTTCATCTACTCGGTTCCCTTGACTAAATGGGTATCCAATCCTGTTTCTATGAATAAGAAGCAAGGAACCATATGTGTATGCATGGATTTCCGTGACCTGAACAAGGCCTGTCCTAAAGACAACTTCCCGACACCTTTCATCGATCAAATACTCGACGAGTGTGCAGGAAGCAAAGTTTTTTATTTCATGGATGTATTTTCAGGGTATAACCAAATTCAAATTAAACCCGAGGATCAACATAAGATGACATTTATTTTTCCTTGGGGTACTTTCTCATACCGAAAGATGCTTTTCAGCCTTAAAAATGTCGGAGCAACCTTTCAGCGTGCTATGACCTTCACATTCCATGATCTTAAGAATATAGTCAAAGATTATCTTGACGATCTTGCTGCTCACTCTCGTAAGAGAGTGGATCACCATAAGCACCTTCGGCTAGTTTTTGAAAGATGTCTTCATTATCACATCCGATTGAATCCTCATAAATGCATCTTTTGTGTTAGGTATGGACGTCTTCTAGGATTTTTAGTCTCTGAGACTAAGATCATGGTAGATCCATTAAAGGTTGATGGAATACTTCGATTGCCTCCCCTACGAACTATTCAACAACTTCAAGGTTTACAAGGGAAAGCTAACTTTTTACATTGGTTTATAGTGAACTATGCCAATATTACTAAGGGTTTCATGTGTCTTTTGAAGAAGGACACCCCTTTTATCTGGCATGAGCGAGCCCAGAAATCCTTCGATGCTTTGAAGAAAGCCTTTGTATCGATGCCTCTGTAGAGATTACTTTCTTTATGTCGCCGCATCCGAAGAGACGATTCGTATGGTATTAGCTCAGGAGGATGATGAGCTCAACGAGCATGTCATCTACTATCTTAGTCAAAACTTAGTCGGTCCTGAGCTCAAATATTCTCACGTAAAAAACTAGCTTTGGCTGCCATTCACGCAGTCCAATGGATACGCCATTATATATTTCTTTGCAAAAATACTGTGGTTGTCGATGTCAATCCATTTCAATATGTCCTTACCAGGCGTACCATAGGGGGAAAGTACAATAAATGGATTGTCATTTTACAAGAATTTGATCTCGATTTCGCTTCTGGGAAATCCAAGAAATCACTAGTCTTTGTAGAGTTAATATTTGACTTCCCATGATTGGATGAGGATGTTATTCATGTTGATTCTTTTGCAAATGAACACATTTTCCTTGTCTCATCGTCCGACCCCTGGTATGGAGACATTGTTCTCTATCTTCAAACTTTTAAGTTCCCTCGGCATCTCTCACGAGATGACCAACGACGTATAAGATACCAAGCTAATAATTACCTTCTCATCGACGACACTTTGTATCGTCGAGGAATCGACAATATCTTGCATCATTGTTTAAATCACAAAGAATCTGAGTCAGTTCTAAACGATTTCCACAGTGGGGCTTGTGGTGGTCATCTATTTGGGCTTCCAATAGCCCAGAGAATTTTGAGAGCCAGTTATTTTTGGTCCTCTATATTTAAATATTGCGTTGAAGCAGTTAATACGTGTCACCCCTTCCAGGTGTTCACTTGGAAAATGCGCTCACATCCAGCCTCTCTCCATCCGGTCATTATTGTCGGTCTCTTCATCAACTGGGGCGTGGAATTTTTGGATTGCAACCCAACTTTGGCTGGGGGGATCAACACATTATCGTGGCCATAGACTACTTTAATAAGTGGGTCGAGGCCATTCCTACAGTTAAATCTAATGGGAATATTATTGTCTTCTTCGTATTCAATCAAATTATCGCCAGGTTCGGCATCCCGAGTGAGATTGTCACTGATCATGGTAGTCACTTTCAGAATGAAATGATGGAAGATCTAGCATCCAATCTGGGGTTTAAGCATGTTCATTATTCCCCTTAATAACCCAAGGAAAATAGATAGGTAGAGGCCATAAACAAGTCTCTCAAGACCATTTTGCATAAAATTATCAGCTAGAGCAAATCTGACTGGCATATCATGTTGTATCCCGCACTTTTGGCGTACCGAACCTCAGTCAATACTACCACCGTATTTTATCCTTTCCAGTCAGTATACGGTGTGGAGTCGATATTACCTATTGAATACAAAACCCCTTCTCTTATATTGGCAGTTGCACTCCTACCTAAATATTATGATCTTGAATGACGCCTCCTACACCTAGAGAGCCTTGACAAGCAACGTCGAGATGCCTCTACGTCTATCAAAGAGAATAAAATATGTGTTAAGGTCCACTACACTAAGTCTGTCTATCCTTAGTTGTACGTTGAGGGTGACTTGGTCCTGTTATATGATCAAGCCAAAGAACCATTGGGGGCAGGCAAGTTCAAACTCATGTGGCACAATCCCTATATCATGCGGCGTGTCTTAGAAAAAGGAGCCTATGAATTAGAAGATTATGAAGGGAACATGTTGGTTGAGCCCAGGAATGGCCTCTAATTGAAAAGATATTATGCTTGAGCACCAAGATTGGGCATAAATCTTTGTATACTAATGTCATTTAGTGTATATATGTTTTCCCTTTATTTCTTGTCTTCACATTGCTTATCGAGTTTTCCTTGGGTTGGCATATGTCAACGAAGTCTTTGGTCTACTTAGGATTCGCAAACGGAGCCAGTCATCATACATGGAACTTGGCTTCCACCGCTTGGGTTGGTTACTCACCCAAGGGTCTACTGGTGTCTTCAGGTGGCATATGCATAGGGCCATCCACTAATAATGTGGTCGAATATAGCGTCGTTATAGAACTTTTGTGCAATGCCATTTCACATGGTATTCGCTCTTTGGAGGTTCGCCTGGATTCCTAATTAGTAATATGTCAGTTAAACAACACTGTGTGTGTGACCCTACATTACTCCGACGATTCCTACAGGTACATCTTTTAGAACGACATTTTGATTTTATTACTTATCATCATATACTTAGGAGTTCTAATTATGTATCTGATGCATATGCTAATTTCATTTTAGATTGGAATTTGTCACGTAACTAAAGCAAACAAAACATTCTTATCAATGTACACATTGTAACCTAAGTAAATCCAAAGAACCATGTTTTTATATATATTTCAAAAAATATGATGTTTATAGTACAAAATTGGGGCTAACACCCTCAATACACATATACAGTCGATAATACAAAAATCACGACATCTACGCATATGGCGCTGGATGTGTGTCATGATAAAAAAATATGGAGTTTGTGAGATGTCGAAAGAGTCGTACCCAAGCTCTGGTCACACCTACCACCTGTCATTGTATAGCCTCCGACAGATCCTCCACCTGAACCATCAGAATCCTTTGTGTCAAATGAGACAGGTTGCCCTGCACATTTTGAAGGACTCTCTCTACTTCTCCTCCCGCCACCTCATCTCCCCGGTGCCTCTGACGATGTCGTGGAATCCCATTCGGCCATCATGCACCTACGTTTGTGTCACATACGTGTCTAATTAGTACTTAAACATCATCCAAAAATATTTTTTTCTTTCGATACAAAAATACAAAAAAATGAAATATTTAAAAAACTTTGACATACCTATGTCCCCGTATGTGGTCCCTGGTGGTAATGGAATGTCAGGGTCCCCTCTCAAGTCGATCCCTACACAGGGGTATTCATCCTGAGCAATGACCTTTCGTCTCCAACAGTAAAATAAATCATAGTTGTAGGGTGTGGGCACCCTACCTCCCCCCTATCGTCTCATCACCTCGGTCCACCATGCCATGGTTGGATCATGAGCTCCTCGTGGAAGGATCTCAACTCTAGGTCCAAAACCTAGAACCTGATCGAAGAAAAAGATACACAAGATGGAAGAAAACTTGAAGTTCCTCTTACCACCCTATTTGCATTCTGTCAACTGGCTCTTCATGTTAGCCAGTAGTGAGGTGCACCAGTCGTACATCATGGGTCTCAAGCTCTCTACAGAGTAGAACATAAGTGACCTTGATGCCTGGTGCAATGAGGTCAATCCTTTGATCTATGTCAAAACGAGGACAACAATATTGAGGCTTAGATTGTTTATCGCTCAGATGGGGAGATGACTCCCAACCTTCTCGGTCCCTACAATGCAATGAGCAGCTATGTATTATTCTATCTTCATACCGATCCTAGCTCCCTAGGCTTTTAGGTTGACCACCTCACCCCGATGCGAAAACCTTGTCAAGAAATAGATATCCTTGAATTCAATCCTTAATGGTTTCCCATCAAGATTGAATCTTTCACTGTCTAGATCCCAGTAATCCACGAGCAATTGTAGCAAACTCAGTTGGGACCTCATCCCTTTGAGAGCCTAAAACTTATACAACCCGCATCTTTTCAAGGGCATTTGGGCCCCTAGATCTCTTTCCATAACAACATCTACCTCCTCATGTACCATTTTCGTCCACTCAAGCACCATCCTACAAGAGAAAAATCATTTTTTGAGTTAGCATTCACTAAAAAACATTGTTTATAGACATATACGCAAGCTACATTGTTTACAATCGCATATAGGGCTGAGTATACGATGTCTTTCTTTTAAACATCGACGTATAATCACGTGTATACGCGACCCGATGAACATTAGCCCGCGTACACCTAAACTTCTAATTTGCACCCTAAATAACTTAAAATTTGAAACCTAAATACAAAATGTAATCCACTAAAAAGAAAGAGGAGGGGAAGAAGAATTACCTGGTCCAAATGGTCATTGATTTCATCACTCATAGCTCTTGCAATCACCAATTGAAGATCAGAGATAATTTGGTCCAAAATCCACTATTTCGGTAAAAAACTAAAATGGCATAGTAAATTTGGTTTTTTTTACTATTTATAGAAAAAAATTACCCACTTTGCATAGTTTCGGATAATGTTTTTGCCTAATGGACTAATACAACAATGAATTGAGTTGGTTTTTGTAGTTTTGTCCACGGATTCTTGTGGTTTTCAGCGTTATGTCGATCATTCGTAACTTTGGACAGGTATTTTTGCTACCCAACATATACGATAGGTATCCATTCCATCATGCACACTTTCATTGTCCTATAACTGTCACTCATATGCCTTAGCTACGAACCCATTTTTTAGTGACATAGAACTTTCTATCTTCTACTAGAAGTGTTGTTATCAAATGGTAGAGACTTACCAAACATGGGTACCCTAGTTAGATCCTCTGCTTCATTTGGTGCCCATGAAGAGATTTTATCTGTAGGACCGGGAGTCCCTTATAGCTAATACATGACTTTATGTTGAACCTCATTTCTCACTCATAAACATGTTGCCTATACCTAGAGGACTCCCAGGCGAGTTTGATTTAAGCTCTTTTCCGACTCATTTTCAAAAAGAGAAAAGATTTCCGAGTGAACTTGTCTCTTTCACACTTGTAAATTGGATTTGAAAGGACGTCTATTTAGTACAAATTTATCCCTTTTTCAAACCAAGTAGACTAAGATTACGAAAAAGGACATTTTTTGGCATTAACTTGTGATTGCATCTCATGCCCTTGCTTGCAGTATTGAACCTATTTTCAGTTCTCGCTTTGCGTTATAAACCATTTGCATCAACAGGTTTTCATCCTCAACCAAGCAGATCCTTTTTTATATCCTTCGCAACTTGACACCCTATACCTAGGAGGGAACATTCCCTCGAGTGTCCATCTCCTGCATGCACCTCCTTGCATTGAGAATAGGTATATTCCACTGCTGGAACTAATTTTTGAGTCCACTTGTCATCATAATTTTGGGTTTAGCGTGGCCTTAGGAAGTTGAGCTTGTTATAGAGAGTTTACTCCCCCGACTAGTTACTCTTCCAGTACCCTATGGATAATTTGATTGATGCCTCCTACATCTCATGGTTTCATCATTGATTCTATGTTGCCTGAGTCTTCCATATGTCTCATGCTCTTATTCAAAGGATGTCTATCAACATGTGTTGGCCATTCCTCAGAACTCTTGACTTTACATGTTATCTATACCCTCAGTTTGTCTCAGAATCACATGAAGTTGTATTCCTATTGCGTACCCTGGTCCTACTTTAATCATTGGTAGGTAACCTTGAACCCAACAATCAACATTTTATCATTGGTCATTAACTTGGTGGTTTCCCTTGTGTTTGATGACAAGAAATCTATTCATGCATTGGGATTTGTGTAGTTTCTTGGATGCCATTAGCCTTATTGGTGGTTTCCGCACCTTTGTCAGCATTTTTCCTCATTGGTTTTCATTCAAAGGGTCTTTTTCATGTACTGCTTGCACCTGGCACATGCAAAAGACGCACAAGGTCATTGGTTCATGAACATGTTCTTCATCTGATTTCCTCCAAATCACTAAGCTCCTGCTTTGTACCTCATGTTGAATGATGAGAGATGCCTTAATTCTCTCCCTTCAGTGGGTCTCCTTCCATTGACTTCATCTCATCTATTCTGGAGACGAGACCTAGAGTTCTATGAATACCTAGAGGCTTGCAGTCATTAGTGGCAGGTTCTCTCACCATCGACAGTTGGGAATACATCAATGTCTCCTAATCGATGGATTCTTCAAGTGTTCAACCCCGACTCCTTTATTCACACTTGTAAGAATATACACGCTGCCTTGATACCTACTTTCATCATCAGTAGGTTGTCTCGCGTTTTTTAACAGTATACCTCAATGACCGGTAATCAAACGAAGTCTCATTGTGTTCGACCTCAACTCCTTTATTCACATAATTTGGACTTGAACCTTTGGTGGATTGTGTAGAAGAATTGAAGACATCAGTTTATAGTCACATATTTCCTAAGTTGTTGCTACCTTTTCATTGGACCAGTACCTATGTGACTTTAGTGATCATGGGAGATCAAATTGTGCTCCATCGTATACAAATATCTTCAAATTGATTTTGAGACTAGTTTCACTGGGCCTTGCTTGTGACTATGACAACCTTTGGCAAGTAACCACATTAGTATTTGCCTATTCATGGCCGTGGACAGTTGTTTGGTATATTTTCACATGGATCTGCAGTGTAAATCAAATTGGCATCCAAGTATGTAAAGTCATTACACATTGTAATGAGAAATTAGTTCTTCCAGCTGGGTCCCCATTGCTCCACTTCTGGGTCTTATAATGTATTTCGACCATCGCATATACTCCTATGACCTCACACATTAGGGGGCATATGTTATAGCAATATTTGCCTCACCCCATGCAATCTTGCACAGAAGGCATGTTTCCATTTCCCTATGAAGACTTGAAGTCCCTTTTTGAAAATCCCAAAGCTAAAAACATGATTTTTCCACATATACATGCCCTGCCTATATTACAGCATGTGTATACATAGGTTGCACCATTACAAACCATGTACATCGGGAAATGTGTCCAAAATTAAAAAACGGTGTCAAGTTTCCATGTCACATCACGAGATCAATGATCCTTGACCTTCCATTTATTGGAAATTCTCCTACTCATCCCTTCAGTTCTACTTGAAGGATATAAATGGGCCAAATCCGAGCTATGGAAAAGAGGAGAAAAAATTCAACTTTGAGAGAAAAGTTTCTTTAGAGAAATTATTCACTTCACATTGAGTCTGCATCCCTTTGTCCTTTAAGTCTAAAAACATTGTTCATCCCCCAAGCTCTTCCCTTATTCATTGAGAACTCCTTTGTCTCTCTTATATGAGCTTTCCTTTGGTGGAGGATTGAAGTGGTGGAGGCCCAGCTGGAAGGAACTTAGTTTCTCGGTTCTAAACCGTGTCAACAAGGAAAGTTTGTAACTCATTCACTTCTGTTGATTATATCTTAATAGAAATACTCTTTTCTCGTCGAATTAATATCTCGCAAATATTTGAATTATTATTCCACAGGTGTATTTGTTATGAATGTTGATGGATTATGCTATTGAATGTGATAACATTATATATTATCACCATATGCTTTCATTGCTTGGTTGTTGAGGACTAGTTGCATGCATATTGCTTTGGGTCAAGTGCTCAACGGTGGACTTCATCGAACGTCCGGATGAGGTAGGCCTCTTATCTTATCTCATTAGAATATTTTTTTATATAGCATACTTGATATTAGAGTTGATTTCTACAGTCATTTCCTGTGATTGACACCTAGCCATAAAGATATTTTCCTCGTAACAGCTACATGTCTGAAAACTCATGTATCAGGTCAGCTACAAGTCTAAAGGTATGTTATTCTATGTGTTTTGAGGCTTGCATCTTGGAAGGTTTGTCACATGCTTGAATCATGTCATTGTGACTTTTGGTATATGCCTTGAGGCACATATTAGATACTTGGTATATGGTTTGTTGTATGGAATATAGTTGAGGAATATCATGAGTGATATGGCACATGTTTGATGGTATCTCTCGGTACATGGTTTATGAATTGTTGCACATACTTGAGGCACATCTCGGTTACATGTTGGTGATGTGATGGTAATTCCTTTGGTATATTTTTGAGGAATTGGTATATGCTTAAGGAACATCTTTGGTGCATGGTGTGAGACATATTTTTGGTACACATATGAGGTGCATTTCTTGGTGATATTGATGCGTGTTTGAGGCACTTCTCAATGAGGTTATGGCACATGTTTGAGGTACATGCATTGGCTGTTTTGGTACATGCTTGAGGCATGTCTTGGTGATGTTGGTATATGTTGAGGCACACCTTGGAGATGCTATGGTATTAGAAGCATATATTGGCTATATTGATATCTTGGATATCTTGGTATATGTCATGGTGTTGTTATCATATGCTTGAGGCACTTCATTGATGATATCTTATTGTGCATGGTGTATGGCATGATTGAGACATATCATGAGTGATATGGTATATGGTTAAGGCACATGTATGGTACAGGTTTGATACATGGTTGATGTATATGATATGATACAGGTTTGATAATGGTGGATGTACATGGTATGGTACAACTTTTGTTACATGATTGATGTACATGGTATGGTATAGGTTCTGGTACATGATTGATGTACATGGTATGGTGATGGTTTTGGTATCCATGTGAGTGGATCTGGTTATAGTTGGTTCATGATGGTATATTAGTGGCATTTTGGATGACAATTTGATTACAATGACAGATATATTGATGGTGACAAGGACAGTGACATGTTGGTTGATGTATTGGCAATAGTGGAAGTGACATTATTAGTGGTAGTGACAGGTTGAGTCTAAACTTATATTTCAAGGCAACCAGATGAAGAAAGGAAAGGGTCTTTTATCCTCCTTCTGGTTGGTTTCAGAGAACTCAGGGAGTTGGATATTCCTTTAGGTTGGTGCCTATAAATCATGGGGTTGTAGCATCCTTCTAGTTGGTTTTAGAGAACTCATGGAGTTAGATCTTTCTTCAGGTTGGTGTCTGTAAATCAAGGGGTTTGTGCCTCCTTCCATTTGGTGCTGGAGAATTTGGAAGTTGGTGCTTCCTATGAATGTATTCTTGACATATATAAGAAATCATTATTTGTTTTCTCCCATTTGGGTTTCCACATAAATCCCGGTGTACTATGTATCTGATGTGATATTGTTGAATTGTACTAATGGTTATATGCTTATGGTATATTGAATGCAATCATAAATTATATAATGTTGATAAATTTGAAGTTTATATATTATGATTGAAAGTGGTAAGAAGTGATCATACTGATTCACCCCCCCCCCCTCTCAATATTCCAACAATTCATATTAGAGTCAGTCCTTCAAGAAAATAGTTTAACCACTAGAAGGTAGATCATGGATTCCATAGATAATGGAATGTCACGATTCATGAAGTGCATAGAAAATGGATCACCAATATTTTATGGTTAGATTGGTTTGAGCTATGAGATATAGAGAAATAGGATGAAAGTATTTTTACATGCATAGGGGTATGATGTTTGACACTCAGTTGTTACAGGATACACCGGTTCAAAGAAAATGAAGACTGTAGAAAATAAGGAATTGAAGAGAAACAAAAAAATAGCAATGGATTTCATCTTGGAAGGACTACCAGATCCAGTAAAAGATAAAATGGGACAATGTTCATCAGCCAAAGAACTTTAGGATAAGATATATAATGTATACTTTAAGGAATCCCATTATATCACAGAGCTAGAGCATGCTAATCAAAATAAAGAAGATGTTGAAGCAGAACGAGAAGAAATATGCTCTTCATGTCAAACAAATTAAGAAGAAGAAGATTGTGAAGAAGGAACAATAAATCTTGAA
>JZKD02S0789359.1:138735-150238 GCA_000966675.3 Picea glauca | reverse complement strand
TTATGGAAGAAATGTTCAAGAAAGAAATGCTTATGTGGCCCCACAAAATATTGAATGTTACAAATGCCATAACTATGGACACATAGCTTGTGACTGTAGAAGCATGATGAATATTTCCATGAAAGAGAACACTAATATCATATATCAGAAGGTTTGGAAAAGAAAACAAGAATAGGTAAAGGAAGAATAGATGAGTGAAGAACACCCAGAAGTCATACAGGTAAAGAGGATAAAGAGGAAGATGTCAAAATTCAGGAAGAGGATGAAAAATAAAATGATGAGTCCACAAATGAAGACGAAGATTAATCCACATCAAAGTGGATTTTTTTTTGAGCCATTTATCTTGGAGACTCCTAGTAAATATGAATATTTAAGAGGGAGAATCCAAGAAGCAACTATATAGATCATAGAACTATCTTTTGAGTACTCTGAAGTGTTTATAGTTTCAAGTGGTTTGATCAAAGAAGCGCAGAATGTATTATGACAATTTGATCATTTGAGCAACAACTTTCAGGTATCAGCTGACAGTTACAGAGAATATCATTGGCACACTTCTTAGGAAGAATTTCATGATTGTATAGAGGATTCCACGTATGTATTCAGACATGGATATACTCAGTACAGATTGTTACAAACATATAGAATCCGATTGCCAGATAGTTTGAGAATTAAGGAATATGTTGTGATCAGTTGCAACAAATGGGTATATATTGTATGAAATTGAGCAGCAGAGTCATGGAAAATTTTATGACATATGGAAAGAGATGGATTCATGAGATATTTGGTAGATACAAAAGACATGATTCAGAGAAGATGCATAACAGTGAATGAAATTATATTAACAATTGAAATCGGTGGAATCAATGGACAAGAGGAATCAGTTAGTCACGGGAAGGAAAGCAATTAAAGGCACAACTCAATAGGGGAAGAGAAACCATCAACATAAGCTATATCGTCAGAAGGAATTTGTTGAATGACATGGTCATTGATATCTAAGTTGTGAACTTGATAAGTCATGAAGAATTGAAGACAATTAATTTTTGAATGCTTTTGATATATGTGCGTGAATTACAAAAGGAAGAACCAATGGACAAGAAGCACCGAAAGAGAGGAAAGAAAGAAAGTACAAAAGTCCCCACATTGATCTACACGACATCTTGCAGAGAATTCAAGGGGAGTGAAATTGTGAGAAATAGATACCATATTAGTAGCATGAAGATAGGGGGAGACATATCGACAGGCAAGGATGATTTTAAGGATGGAAATTTATTTTAAAATGTAGAAACCTTAGCAAATCTTACTAATCCTTCATATGCCAACTATAAATGTTTGGCGATATTTTTGTAAAAAATATTCAAATTTCTAAGGATTTTATATAGCTTTTATAAAATTTTGGCTATTTTTAAGGTAAAATAATTTTATCCTATAGAATTTGGGCGAATCATTTTTAAAACAGAGAATCTCATTTTTTGAAAAACCATGGAAAATTAGCCCATGAGGAAACTTTAGCCCCTAAAATCATCCATGTCGATAGGAGGAGCTACCCTTTTTCCTATGATGTCAAAGAGGAAGAAAGAGAAAGATCATAAGCATGAAGACAGGGGGAGAATCCCCAAAGGGAGATACCATTTTCCATTGATGTCAAAGGAGAAGAGAGAGATGAGGAGCATTGGTCACAGGTGTAGCATGAGTGTTTCCATCAATGCCAAAGGGGGAGATTGTTGGATAGTTGGTTTCCATTGATGTTGTTGGATAGTTTGTTGTCATTGATGGAAATAGAAGTGGTTGTCATTGATGTCAACATATGTGATGGGTTTATTTGGAGAAGTCTCCAAAGTGGTCTCCTTATGGTGTAGCTCTAAGCATGGACCTCACGGGAATATGCTTTGAAGAAGTCGACAAGAATCCCTAGAGGTGTGGTCATGAAGCTAGAATTTGTTTGAGGAATAAGGATATGAAGGGAAATGTAAATGTTGGTAACAAACTCATAGATGGATAGTCCTCGTCATGTCATTTCCAATGGTTGGTGGAACATCATGTAGTTCCTCATGGTTGAGGAGTTATGAGGTCATGAAGTTGGAAGCCCCAAAGATGGGTCAAGAAGCCCCTAAATAGTTACAATTCATTAATTAAAGGGTAAAGTGGTTATAACAAGAAGTACATGTATATCCTTAACTTAAGGAAAGAAGTTACTTAGCAAAGGTATACATACACAACAAAAAGCCTCTCATTTGTACATTCACGTACACAAGTTTATTGAATATCTTCTAGTGAGGAAGTGATCTATTGGCGAATTTGAAATGGTGAATTTGAGGCAATAAAAGATATGTAAGGTGAGAGGAAGTTTCAGGATTACAGAGGAGAGCAAGGGTTTTCTGTGAAACCCTAATTTGGCTGACCCCCACGGGTCAGGATACTAGTGTCTCGTGAGGCACCCTCATGTGTTGTACGACACTTGTCCTGCGAGGCCCTACATGATGCATGGGTTAGTCCCACGAGGCCCTATGTGATGCATGGGTTAGTCACGTGAGGCTAAAATATATTTAAGGGAGGATGATAGTTCCAAGTTGTTGATACTGAGGAAGATCTATAGGTCTGAAATCTCATGTATCAGGTCAGCTATAAGTCTAAAGTTATGTTATTCTATGTGTTTTGAGGCTTTCATATTGGAAGGTTTGGCATGTGCTTGAGGAATTTCATTGTGATTTTTGGTATATTCCTTGAGGCACATCTTGGATACTTGGTATATGGTTTGATGTATGGTATATTCTTGAGGAATATTATGAGTGATATGGCACATGTTTGATGGTATCTCTTGGTACATGGTTAATGAATGTTGGCACATACTTGATGCACATGGTTTGAGGTACATCTTGGTTACATGTTGGCGATGTGATGGTCATTCCTTTGGTATCTTGTTGAGGCATTGGTATATGCTTGAGGAATATATTTGGTGCATGGTGTGAGATATATTTTTGGTACATATATGAGGTTTGTTTCTTGGTGATATTGATGCATGTTTGAGGCACTTCTTGATGAGGTTATAGGACATGTTTGAGGTACATGCATTGGATGGTGTGGTACATGCTTGAGGCATGTATTGGTGATGTTGGTACATGTTGAGGTACACCTTGGTGATGTTATGGTATTAGAAGCATATCCTGACTATATTGATATATTGGCTATCTTGGTATATATCATGGTGATGTTATCATATTCTTGAGGCACTTCATTGATGATGTATTATGGTACATGGTATATGGCATGATTGATACATATCATGAGTGATATGGTATATGGTTAAGGCACATATATGGTACAAGTTTGATACATGGTTGATGCACATGATATGATACAAGTTTGATACATGGTTGATGTACATGGTATGGTACAAGTTTTGATACATGGTTGATGTACATGGTATGGTGATGGTTTTGGAATCCATGTGAGTAGATATTGTTATAGTTGGTTGATGATGGTATATCAGTGACAGGTTGGATGACATGTTGGTAGTGAAAGGTTTATTTTACACTTATATTTCAGGGTTGCAGGATGAGACAAGGAAAGGGGGTTGTATCCTCCTTCTGGTTGGTGTCGGAGAACTCAAGAAGTTGGAGCTTGCTTGAGGTTGGTGCCTGTAAATAAGGGGTTTATATCCTCCTTTCAATTGGTGCCAGAGAAATCGGGGATTTGGAGCTTCCTTCATATTGGTGCCTGTAAATCAGGGGGTTGGTGTTGGAGAATTTGGAAGTTGATGCTTCCAATGACTGTATTTTTGACACATATAAGAAAGCATTATGTGGTTTTCTCCCATTTGGGTTTCCATGTAAATCTCGGTGTAGTGTGTATCTAATGTGATATTTTTTAATTGTATTTATTATGGTTATATTATCATGATATATTGAATGAAATCCTAAATGATATAGTTGATAAAGTGGAATTGTATATATTGTGATTGAAAGTGGTAAAAATTGCTCATATTGATTCACTCTCCCTTCTCAGTATTCCAACAACATATAGCATCACATTCACATCTTTTCACTCATGATCATATCACTTCCTGTATTTGATGGAATATAGCAATCATTGATCGGATGTGTCCAACCACACATGCCCCGGATCTCGACAGATTAGGATAGGTGTGACCAATCACCTCGTCCTATCAAATTGCCTCCCCAAGCACGTGTCAAAGTTTTATAAGATAAAGCCATAGAATCATAATGAACCAATATTTGAGCAGATTTACCTTTGAAAGTTAGCTACTCAGATGCCAGGGGTCCCATATGATGGCCCACCTGCACAAGCCCTCCCCACAAGAGAAGATAATGATCCATCTTAGCCATAGACATCGGGAGAGTATGTTCTGCATTCCATGAAGAGGAGAATTTCCTAATCTGGTATCATTATCTCTTATCTAAGATCCAAAAGAAATTTGGTAATCTACCCTAAAGTGAAATTTCCAATCTGACCAGTGCACTAGAGAAGCTTGAAGTAGAGGATTCAAGTTATCGACCAATTTTGTCCTACATTATTGGGTGTTGTCAGCTAGAAGGAAATGTTTATCCTATCTTCTCATCTGTCGAGGTGGAGGATCCATAGTGAAATGATGGGAATTGATTGATCCACTCAGAGGGATTCAAACAAAGGATAAATTAGATGAGGAAATCACACCCAACAACAGTATCAACAGGTCATGTCTGGTGGTAAAAAATGGTTTCTTCCCGGTAAAATCGGGTAAAATTAGTTGGAAAGTTGAAAATGGTTAGAAAACCAGATGAAATATCAATATTCTGACAAGTTTTTATTAGTTTCCAAGAAGCAGTATTGGTCCAGGAAGATGTTTTTCCTACAAACAAAGAGCCTATAAAGCAAGATAAAGAGATCATTTTCCGGGTCGACACTTTGGGCAATTTAAGAGTATCTTATAGCCAAAGTTGTTTGATCAAGATACCCTCAAAATAGATGTATTTTTACGGCTACAGGCTTTAAGAGATTCATCCCATGCATTACACTTCAGTCTGTGCTTGTTTTTTTCATATGTTCCTATATATTCACCATCCCATTTTTAGATTCTTGTATCTGATCACATTAATAAAAGCTCGAGCGACAAGTTTTATGACATGTTCAATGTAACTGTGTGTTGTATAGCTTATGATACTAAAATTATTTCCTATGAATTTATGATCACTTCTTGTCATGTTTTCATATGTTTAATGATATGTAGAGGGTACCTCCATGGATTTAAATATATGGAAATTTGTATTGTTTGATGCATGATTCAATGATCTGATACAAATTTTAGAACTTTTGGATTCTTAATTTCTCAGCATGTTATTCTTTCCATAAAATATGAGATTCACCTTAAAGTTGCCTCACATGTTTATCATGTATTTCTTCCAAATCCATCACTCAACATCCTTAAACTCAAATTGTCTGAAGCACTCATGGAAAAATGCCTCTTGAAGATGAATGTTTTAATATCTAGTCCAGGATTGTTTGAGGGCCAAGAGTTCTATAAGAGAGAGAGAAAAAATTACCCATATTTTTGCATAATTTTTGTTGTTACAAGCATGGATTTAAGGCTCATTCTGAGTCTTAGCTCCTGGGATGTCTTGGAATTGTTCCACTCACAGCCTGGAACATATTGAGGGAAAACATATGAATTGGAGATGTTGTCAGGGAATGAATTTTGAAGATATATTTCCCCGAGGATATGACATTGCAAGATCTAATACTCGAGGGTGAATGAATTTCAGGCACCTAGTTGTTGATTATTTCATCTGTCGACTCCACTTAAAAAAGATCTGGTGTCTAATAGAAGATATACCAGAAGAAACCTAGATCCTGAATGTACTCCAATATACTCAGATCCAAAGAAGCTTGTAACCTGGAGAAACCTCATAAAACGTCAAATCTCTCCATCTTCAGGTAACCCTAGTTTGGAAAAAAAATTCCTTCTACTTTTTGTAGAGGTAGAGAATATTTTGAGTTAATTGATATACCTGTTTATTCTACTTCTGCTACCAAACTACCTCACGAACCATTAATAGATCTACTGAATTCAACCCTAGGATTATGTCAAGAAGTGAGCTCTTCCTTCAATCCCTTTCTGAAAAACCATGTTAACCCTCAATCTGTGGAAGCCCATAATTGTATTCTGCAAAGTCTTATGGATAACCTTGGAGGAGGAAGAGCTAGGGGAAATCATCCTCCCCCACCACCTTTAAAACCTTGGGTCATTTCCATATTCGTCCCACTGAATCTTCATGTACATGTTCATGACCTCCTTGAAAATTACTTGTAGCTCCTACCCAAGTACAATGGCAAACCAACTCTAGCTGTTGAAGAACACATAGTATCTTTCCATCCTTTCAGTGACAACCTATTCATGGAGCATGATGATGTCTTCATGAGGTTTTTTGTTCAAACAATAGAGGGAGATGTCCATGAATGGTTCAGATAAATCCCCACAGCCTCCATCGATAGATGGAAGACTCTTGATTATGCATTTATGAAGTAATGGGGGGAAAGAGGGACAACCTATATTTCCTGACTGAGTTTGGCTCCCTCAAGAAGAAATCAAATGAGTATGTTGTCGACTTCAATAGAATGTTTAACAAGATATACAACAAGATTCCTAGAGACATAAATCCTTTACAACAAGTAGCTAACATCACATATGCTGGGGATTTTGATGCAATCTTTGCCATGGTATTAAGAGAAAGAAGAGCTCCCAGTTTGATTATCATGCAATATTATGCAATATATATTGAAGGGAATGTGATTGCATCAGGAAAAATGAATCAAAAAGTTTGATCAAGCAGAAATTAAAAAAAAAAAAAAAAAGTTAAAGAATATTTTGGTCCTTTAGACCTAGTCAAATATTCCCACGAAGCCTGAATGGATGAGATGTATAGACTGATCAGAAATTTGACAAACAAGATGTCTAGATTTGAGATGGGAAATGGTAATGACAATAAATCTCCTCAATAAGGAGGGATGAAAAATCCTAACCTGTTCAAGATTCGTTTCAATCCTCAACTCATGAGGAGAGAAATAAGAAATGATGAATAGCCCATTCAACCCCCTGTAAGCACTAATGATCAAAATAATATGGTGGAGGAAGAAACATATGAAGGATATGTTGAAAACCCAAAAGAAGTACATCCATTGCAAGAAGAAAACAATTCCATGCATCTAACTCAAGATGATTATGAATATTCCCTCAACACCAGGAAGCAAACCCCCAAAGGTGAATCTAACAAAGAAGTATTGTCCTCTATTCAGTATAGGATTTTTGTTGATGCACTACATGATAATATGCACAGGAAATATGATCTCAGAACCAGGTAAAAGGAATCCAATCAGGATGGCCAACCCCAGCCTAAGAAGCTTAGCCCAAGTCTTTCTATGGATAAATTCAAATAACTAAAAATATTCCCAAGACTAAAGAAGTTGGCGAGTCTTCAAAGACAGAGAGAGAGGTTAAGGAAATTGAGGAATCAGTTCCACCCTTCAACATTCAGACATAACATTCTAAAATGAAGATTATTTTCACACTTATGGAGTTGGATAGAAATCCTTCATACCATAAGTAAATTGATAAATTGATACAAGTAAAGGGATTAGCAAGTCCTCCTGATACTGTAAATCTGCAATATGAGTTTACCACTATAGTTTTTGGTCCTCAGATAGATGATAAGGAATATTTTGTTGCACCTTTCTATGTGACCTTAAACATCCATGACAAAAAATTTCACAATTGTATGTTGGACTCTAGAGCATCTGTTGTAGTATAGGGGAAAGTATGAGAAGGATGCCAACATATCCTTACATAGAGCACTACACACTACAACATTATATATAAGAACACATAGACATATAGAAGAAAACACACAAGTGGGGGATAACCATCAATAGATTTTATTATATATATATATATATATATATATATATATGTGTCCAAAACAACCTCTCTCTTTCCATTACATGATAGTGTATATATATGTATGATATATAGTTACCAGTCAGTTACATTCCTTAATTGTTCAGTCGGTTGACACTAAATGTCTGTTCGAACAACTTCTTATCCGACTACTACAATTGACTTGTCTAGTCGACTGGCAGGTCTAGTCGGAGTAGCTGACTAGCCCCTAAATCATCTCCCCCCTCCTCAATTTCTTGCTAGTCCCAAGAAAGAGGGGAGTGTGACAAAATACAAAAAAAATCTACTATGTCCTCTTTGAGGTTATTACAAAATGATAATGAGAGAGCGAAAATAAGAAGAAAATGTTGCTACGAGGACCTCTTGAAGTTGAGTTTATTTGTTCATGGCTTGTCTGTTGGATGTTGTTAAGCCCTAAATAGTGTAACATTAACCCTCAATTAGGTAATATTACATTAGTAATTTTATTTTATTTATGTCGTCTTGGGTCCATTAGTTGTAATTGTACCTCCTAGTCTCCTATATATACCAAGGAGAACTTTTCATTTGGAATGATCTTGTATTTGGAAATTTATGTGGTGTATAAGGAGGTTTCCCCCTCAAAGAGGCTTATTATCTTAAATTCTCTCTTTTTCAAGGCCTTGAGTAATTATTCTAAGGTTTTTCTATGCTATCTTGGATCAAGGTACGTGGGGTAAAAATTTCATCTCCTGAGGTCTTATACTTTCGGATATATAGTCTGTGTAAGATATGGTTATGAAATAATACTGAATTTATTCATCTCATAATTTTCACTGTAAACTTTGATTTGTAACATTTCAGACCCTGAAATATGTAAGATATTCATAGAAACTATTAAGGTATTTGTGATAAAAATTTCATCATCTGGGTCATCCTACTTTTGTAGATACACCTTAGGCAAGATAGGGTATATTACTAGTCATATTAACTAGTCTCAAACAGGTATTCCGGGTAAAAAATGTGATATCCTCTTCAGTGTATCCAAATTAAGTGAGACCAGTTGCATTGGATAGTGGACAATCTGTAGTATTTCTAGTATAATTTTCAGAATCAAATATTATATATTGTGATCTTGGCACGCTTTACAAGTACGATCTCCTGGAAGGGACAAAAATCAGAAAGTTGTGGGGAAGTTACCATAAATTCCACTTGGCACATCCAATTTTGATTAGACTTGTGGCATTACAAAGAAGACATATCAGAGAACTACAAAAATAATTTTTCAGACCCAGAAGGGCCGAAATTTTGGAGATACAGCAGAAGAAATATCATCTAGAATAACCACCTTGAAATCAAGGTTTAAAAGTGATACTTGGACAACATGCCACCAAAAAAGGGAACTTCTACACCAATTAAGCCTCCAGACAGTCCTACTTGGACTCTTGATGAAGGTGAAGAAATGCGCAAAGACATAAATAATTAACAAAAAAAGACAGTAACAAAAGATGAACTACAAGGGATGATGGATTCAACTGAAGCTAAGTTGGAGGCAATAATGGATACTGTTGATTAAGGTTGGTTTTCATTGATGTCAACCCTTGAAGAAATCCCGGTAGCACAAAGGTTTGGGTAATGGACCCAAGTTTTTTTGACGACTCATTATTTTCTTTACATGGTTAATAAGAATTAAATATGGATGAACTCCAAAGTGGCCCCCTTATGGTGAAAGCCCTCACGGGAAGACGCTTTGCAGAGTGAGAGAACCCATGCTCAATTGTGGAATAATGAGATGAACGATAGCGAATTTTTTAGTGAAACTATCCTAGATGGATAGTTCTTGTCATGCCATTTCTAGTGGTATGTGGAACATCACATAACTCCTCACGGTTAGAGATTTATGACCATATGAAGTTGGAGAACCCCTCATAAGTCTTATAGAAGTCACCAAGGGTCAAAGTGCTTTGCAAAAGAAATTATTTTAAATGAAGAAGCCCTAAAATAACGAAAGTGTAAGGCTACATGAAGTTATAAATAAGAGGCAAAGCTCACTCATTAAAGACACACTTGTACATATTGTATATCTATTTTTCTTGTGTAAATCTTCTTGTAAATACTTGTGGATACATATAAAGTGGTGAACGTCTGAGGTAGCACAAAGGGTAGATGGCGAAATTATTGTGTTTACAAAAAACCCTATTTTCTGAAGCGTACGCGGTTTGTCTGTGTATAGGGTGCGTATAGTACATGGGTTGTTTGTGTATAGGGAGCGTACGTACGCGGGCTGGCTATGTACAGGGTGAGTACATGTTGGTAAAGCTATGGAAACTTGAGAAGATGAAGATGCAGAGTTTCTAGATTCTGAGATCAAGCTCCCAAGAAGGTCTAAAGTGCTCAAATACATCAGATCCATCCATTGGTTCAAAATGTATGTCTTATTTCTATGAATAGTTGGATTTTGATGTATGCATGAGGAATGGCAATGGAGATTTGAGGATTCTCCCTAGAGAGACTAGTATATACATGGAATTTTCTACATAAGTCAAATCTACTGAAATACAGTGATGGTATATTCATCATTGATACTTCATGTTGAGGCACATCTTGTATTTCTTGGCATATGGCTAAGGGTTTTTATGGTACATGGTTGAGATCTTGTATTTGTTGATTTATTGAGAGGCTGAATATCAGAAAGGGTTTGATGACTAAGATCATGTGAAGGAAAGTATACTTGTTCGTGACTTCACACACCTATATGGCACATGACTAGAGAGACATATTTGTATTGAGTAAATTTTGTGTATGAGAATGCATGAACATGGTACAATTACAGTCTGGATACAGTGATAGGTTACAGATCTATGTGAAAGAAGTTACAGAGGGTCAGAAGTTTTCAAGTGAAAGGAAACCCTAGTTCCAGAAGGCATACGCAGGTTTCATAACAATTAGGGCATGCACATACGCGGGCTGCATAATAGATAGGGCACGTACATACACGGGTTGCATCACTAAAAGTTGTGTACCTGTTGTATTTTTGTAGATACATGTTCGGTTCATGTACAAATTGATTACAGGGAAGTTGTACAGATTGGATATAGGTCAGTGGTACAGGTTGATACAGTTGTACAACAATATATCGCACAGTGACAGGTAGACAATGGTTCCATCATTCTATTTATACTTCAGGTCGGTTGGACAGGAAAAGGACAGGTGGTTGTAGCCACCTTCCAATTGTAGCCGAAGAACATAGGGGGTTGTAGCCTCCTTCTGGTTGTAGCCATAGAATTGGGGAGTTGGAGCTTCCCTCAGGTTGTATCCTGAAAAACTAGGGGGCTGGAGCCTCCTTCCAGTTGCAGCTGGAAAGCAAAGGAATTTGGTGCTTCCAATGAATGTAATTCTTCAAGACATATAAGAAAAATCATTATGTGGTTTTATCCCGATTTGGGTTTCCACATAAATCACTGGTGTAGTGTGTATGTGTGTGATTGTTCATTTCTTATTGCTCATTATTGGATAATAATTATACATTGATATAACACTTGGATTATTTGGAGAAAAAGGATTATAATTACGCTATTACTGATCCAACCCCCCCCCCCC
>JZKD02S0789359.1:93361-113121 GCA_000966675.3 Picea glauca | reverse complement strand
ATATATGAAACACATAAATAATGCTTACATAGTGTTCCATATATATATAATAGTGCTTACATACCTATTTAAATCTTTGTACATGCATCACCAAAACTCAATACATCCAACTTGCATAATTCCACCTCGAGGGTACAACTTTAGTATGGTGGAAATCTTACTCGGAATGTACTACAACTAACTCTTCCAATTCCCCTTTGGAGAACACTACCACTTGGGATGCTTTTTGCCAGGTCGGTCATTCGCAAACATTTTTCTCATCCTGGGTATAGGAAATATCTGATGTCCTAGTGGTTCCAGCTTCGTAAAGCTCCTAGAAAAAGTGTACAACTGTATATTGAAGTATTCACGACTCTCCAGCTCCAACTCCATATCCAAGATTCTGAAAAGGTACTTATTATTCAATTTCACTATGGTTTATTATGTGTTATATGATATGAAGTGGACTTGTTTGAGAGCATCACCCTCTCCCTAGCCTTCATCCACACTCATCATAAATAAATACTTATTTATGATATATATTTATACCTTATATAAATATATTATTACATTAATAATATTTTTTATTAATTAATAATCATATTGTTAATTATTAATCTAGTACAATGTATTTCCGATGTGGACCAAACATCAACATTGTTCTTCCTCTCTGCAACCTCGTTCTATTGTGGGTTGTAAGGAATAGTCAACTCCCTCTTGATCCTTGCTTCCTTGCAAAAATCACTGAAGTCCCCAGAAGTGTACTCTCCTTCATTATCTGACCTTGACACCTTGATCTTCCTTGTCAAGTTCTCTACCTGAGCCCTGAACTTCTGGAATCTTCTAAAGACCTCATCCTTGGTATTCATGAATAATATCCATGTCTTTCAGGATAAATCATCAATGAATATCACATAGTACAGGAATCCACCCAAATACGCAATTGTTATAGGTCCACACACATCTGAATGTACTAGATCCCCTTGGACATGTTGTCACTACTCGGAAAATATACCTTGGAATTATTTCCAACTGAAAATCCCCTGTAAATTCCATCATGCTCTACCTAAAGCTCTAGAAGTCTTATGACTATCCTCTTCAATGTTGGTAAATCCCTATAATGTAAGTGTGCAAATATTTGATGACATAACTCACACAAATTGATGTTGCCATGCACCAATGCCTGGGTTGGTCATCCCAACAATCTATATGGACCTCCCTCTCGAACACTAATCATTTCCATAGATTCTATAGTAGGCATGTTAGTTATCACAGTGCGATCGGTCGCAGCTTGCAGAGAAACAAAGAGTGACCAAAAGAAATGGTTGCACTATGTAGTGCAATCCTTAAGGTGGTTGCACTTTGTAATTAGGTCAATCATGACCAAAGCGAATGCAGTCGCTCTGTGTGCATAGGTCTCTTGTGACCATGACCATGGTCTCTGTGTGTTCATAGGCCACTCACAACCACAACCGTACAATTAAAAAAAATAAAATATCTAAAGCAGATCTATTAGATCTGGCATTGAAAGATTTTAACTAGCTTTGAAAAAGACTTATACTAGCTCTGATACCATGTTGAATTTTATCATTTTCATATATGATCATTATTGTCGTATGATTTAAATTCTATTGTTATCATAGAATAATCATCCACTAAAAATCTCAACAAGACTTAGTGATGGGTTGGTCAATTTAGGACGCAATTTAGTTAATCTGGCTTCCAAATTTTCAAAAAAGAGCATATGGAAGTGTTTCTACGTGTCTTTTCTATATCACATATTGGATTCTTGACTGTAGTGGGAGGTATTAGGTCGTCAAATTTGGGTAATCAATCATTAATATAATGTGACAATGTGACTTGTCGAGGGTTCTCCTTCAACCCTTTAAATTTTGAACAACCACATACTACTAGGGTGTCACAAAAGAGATCCAATTCACGGTGTAATACCTTTGACCTAGGCTAGTTGTTAGAAGATGGCATGTTACAATTGGCAGGGTAAAGAAACTATCCATTTTCATAAAACATGTGTCTGTAGTATATTTCTCTTGATAAGAGCTTGTGACATTTTGGGATTGGTGGAACATCTTGCACATCTGAACTCGATCCTGAATCATGATCCTACAAAATTCAATGAACAATTATTCAAACACACATGCATACATAACAAACATTCAATCAGATAAATGAATTATAAATAAAATCTAGATTTACAACAATCAACATGGGAGAACTTGAAGAAATTGCAATGATATGGAATGAGATAGAATATGAAGAATTGTCCATTTTATATTATAAACTTTGTTTCCACATTTGATCCAAAATCATCGTCAATACGTGAATAAATTCTTAAAATAAATTTTGGGAAGAATAGAAAAATCTAACTTCAAACAAAATTTCAAATGACTTTTAAAAGTTAACGACGTGCTTAATTATATTCTGATGCCCGGGTGTGTTTATATATACAAAACACATTGGTGTGCTAAATTATGAGAGGCACCGAAAAGTGACCTCCGTTATTGCCTCTGTAATGAAAAACCTCCACAAAATTTAAATATGGATGTTTGCATTTGTATTTTGTGAATTAAATTTATTTGGCTACGTGTTTTTACGTAAAAACTGCACCGATGAACTATAAATTGCATAGTGCACTAAAAAAGTAAGTTACAAAAAAACATGCACGCGTTTATCACTAATGCATCGAAATATACAATGAAAACATGAGAAGGAATTTTAAATTTTTTAAATGTATGTGTTTATAAATGAAATCCCTATTTATTATTCCATTCTTTTGCCAAAATTTAGAGGGGAGATTTGTGCAAGAGAGATTTGCCAACAAAAACTTTGGGGTGGGCAGATTTTTCTGAACAGCCAAATTTGAAAGGGATCACTGTAGGTCATATACAAATCTGTAGAGGAGAAATTTCAGGTATGTGATTTCATTCTATTGGTCATCTCGATCTTTCCCCTATTTGATTCAATCAATTTTCAGTGAATTATCAAAAAACAAAAGGGTTTTCTAGTTACCTTTAGTATTGGAAGTTGTTGGATGCAAGCCTAGTCAGGAGAAAAGGCTATTTTTGGAAGAGAAGCATGTAAGGAGGAAAGGACAGCTGGAAGGAAAAGCAACACTGGTAAGGGAAGTAGGCGAGGCACACATGAAAGGAATACCTAACGACACTAGGGTTAGGGTTTTTGTAATGTATTGTAATGGCTGATTAGCCAAGAATATAAATAGGTAATACTTAGAAGGAGAGAAGGAGATAGCAGAGAGATACAAACTGACCGAGGAAGAGAGAGTTGTAAGAATTGTATGAGTCAGTAGTTGGTGATCTAGGAAAGTAGTGAGCAAATCGATCCTAAGGGTTAGATCGCAGGTTGAGGAGCCTGGTGCAATCTAGTCATCCTCACAGGGATTGAGGAGCCTATTGGGGAGAGTAAGATCTAATATTGTAAACACGAGCGACGTGACATATTACTGAACCATAATAAAGATCCCGAGAGCCTGATCTTTGTGGATGTATCCCAAGGGTGGTGAACCATGGTAACACCTGTGTTATGTGAATGAATGTATGCATATTTATTGTTGTTAAATGGTGAATGTTAGATGAATGGATTAACTAGTTAGACATGGTATTTCACATGTATGAATAGAATGACTGTTATAATCAGATGTTCGACTGAAAAAATAAAGATTACAAGATACAACTGCAGATCTCCACTCATTCCTGGGTTGTAAACACCTGAGTATTTCATCCACCCATAGAAGTATCTCGGGTGAGACTGAGCAATACACTCAGTGTGTTGCATTGCTTTTTGGTCTACCAAAGGGGTCGATAGTTTTAGAGGGATTTTGTTGGGAGCTTATCAAATCTGAACCAGGGTCAATCTATGATAGTCAGGTAGGATCAGAATAACCCTTAAAGAATCCTAAGTAGAAAAAACAAAGACCAAAAAAGGCTTAAAGCCAACAAATAGTTATGTTGTTGGTTGGTTGGAAAAGAATGGGATTGAGCATATGAGATTTGCGGAAGATGCGATAAAAGAATGACAAACAGGACGACAAGACACTGAGAGAATGAGAATCTAAAAGGGGATGTTGAGACCATGGAATCCAACGAAGGCAGAGATAGAGATCTGGTTGAAAACAAAGGAGCTGGAGTTTGTGCAGAAAGATAACAGAAACCCGAAGTTGACATTGCGCAAATATCTGGGCAAGTATGTATTCAACAACTTGCATGAATTATTTTTCTGTGATTTCCCGCATGTATTGCAAGAGTGGATAAAAATGTTGAAAGATAACCATCCAACAAATCAGAGTAGATAGCTAGAGTGGAATCATGAAGATATCACGCAGTTACAACGAGTCGATAATAAATTTACATGGGAAGTATATTTCTGGTTAGACAACATTGTTGTAGGATTTATCATAGAATTTGCAGTAGATACAATGAAGTCTTACAGTGCAGAAGAGAAATAATTCTTGAAGAGACATCGAGGTAGGTACATCATATTGTTATATACTTCTTTTAATATATTACTATATAACAAATATGTAATGACAATGAAGTCAGACAGCTAAACTTCCCTGCGTGCATGGGGGAAGGGGGGAAGCACTGACATGAGAAGGAGAGATGGAAGGAGAAAGGGATAAAGGAAAGAAGGAGGAAGCCTTAGACCCAATTATGATGGATGAAGACCAAATCAAGTGGATCATGGAAACAACTGGAAAAACACACAATGGAAGACCCTACCAATATAAGGTGAACATCAAGAAGAGAGTCGTATCTGCGAGGGAAGGCTTGGCAAGTGATGAAGAAGAGGTAGAGGATCTCCGGGTTGTGGAGCAGATTGAGGAAATCCTGCATATGACATATGAGAGGAAGATGAGAGGTCCAAGAGCGGGAATAGAAGGCAGCACTCCTATTCATATCAGTGTTAGTGTGGAACCCATAAACCCATGTGTGACTAATACACCAAGAAGAACACCACCATTTAGACAATAAAATTTTGGGAGAAGGAGGATGGAAGGAAGTACATCTACACAAGGAACAACAACTGGGAGAGCCAGTTCAAGAATAATTAGTCAAGTATCTACACCATGTGGAGGTAGTAGTTCAACATTCAGGATGGTAGGACATGATCCCACAATCAGGTTACTAGAATTCAAAGGAGAGGCATAGGAGGACCCTGAGAAGAACTTGTTCGTTTGTGAAAAGATTTGGGAAGTGAAACGTATCACATATGAGGACACTAAACTTGCACAATTAGATATCATGTTAAGGGATCACACACTGGATTGGTACATGAGTTTAGCTATAAATAGTTTGTCAGGGACAACCAAAACGATTGGAGATATCAAGAAGTTGTTGATAAATGAATTCTAGAAGCCTATTTCAAAGGATCAATACATGAATGAGATGATAGATATTAGATAGAAACCAGGAGAATCTATATGGGATATTGACCAGATATTCAAACAATCGAAGGGAAATCTAAAGTACATCATGAAAGATATGCAACATAGGCATATGTTCGTCAATTCACTGCTACCACACTTGAAATACCCTTTGTGACTACAGAAGTTTCAGACATAGGCAGAGGATCTTCAGGCAGCCCTACAACTAGAAGAGAACCAATATCATAAGACAAATCCATCCATAGAGGAGATGAAGGAGGATCTAAAGAACTTAACACTCCAGCTAAACCAGAAAAAAAGGTAAGTACAAAAGAGAAGTCGTTTGGTGTACCACATGTAGGACAGAAGGACACCATAAGAATGAATGTCCAACATTTGCGTAGTACATGGCAGCATGAATTCCAAACCTGTTGCCAAAAAGAATACTATAGTGTGAGATCTATAAGAAACAAGGGCATGATCCATAGTACTGCCCAATGATGCAGAAGTACCAAATAGTTCCTAAGATATCATATTGCAACTTTTGTAAGTCAGTAGGCCATGATGACAAATATTCCAAAACCATGGACCTCATGAGGGAAAGAACATCAGATGCTTATAGGGTGCAGGTAGAAATGATGACCGGGAAAGCTGCACCATAGTTTAACCAAGTACCATCTCCATATAACACTGCGCAGCAGTAGTATAACACTATGCAACAACAATATAACATTGCACAACCTCAATACAATACTGCACAACCACACTATAATTCTGCATAGTATAACTAAGCACCTTAGTACAACGCACCAGGAGGGGATCGAGCTGGATACGGAGGTGGAGGAAGAGAAAGAGGAGGCTTTGGAAGAGACATACGACCAGTGGCATGCCATAGCTGTCAACAACTAGGACAATATGCAAGAGAATGTCCACTTCAACCTGTGATGTGCATGTATTGTCGTGCATCATATCATGACACCGAAGGATGCCCTACACTATTGGGGAAGATCCAGGAAAAGAGAAATTAGAACAATCAGAATGTTCAATGGATTTCATCAAAAGTAAGGGATGAAGGAAGAAACATCAAAATAGTTATGCAGGGAGGAGCTAAGACAGGAAATGACATAGTAAGACAAGATCCAGCACAACACCAATGGGTGAAGAAGAATGTCGAACCAAAGAAGTAGTTTGATGCACAGAACAAAAAAAGAGATATTCACGCAGACCAGACAAGAATTCGTGAAGCCAAACATTACATCGAGATCAACTGCACAACATAATAAGGAAGTACCAGCGTACGAGATGCCTCCATCGCTGGATCACACCAAAGAAGCACATCCCCTGGGACAAGTAAGTACGATTAAGGGTTTTTTGCAATCCTGTGTTAAACTACTAAATTATCCATCATCTGTGAAATTATTACAAAATATGATAGAAATATGTATCATAGAGGCAGAAGGAAAGCTAGAATAGAAAATAATTAGCCATCTGCATACAAGGAGGAGAACAAACAAAGAATTGAGAATGAACGCCAACATTGGAGATTTCAACATGGGAGATATTATACTGGATTTAAGATTCAAAGTAAATGTGCTACCCAAGAATGCATGGCAATGTATGGGAGAACCCACATTAGGATATTCACCTGTTCAACTTAAACTAGAAAATCAACATAGAGTTCTACCAATTGGAAGACTAAAAGGAGTGACAGTAGATCTGGATGGAGTGGGCACTAAAGCCGATTTTGAAGTAATAGAGATAGTGGATGGCACAAAACCTTATATGGAATTGCTTGGCTTGGATTGGGCATTTGACAATCAATCCATAATGAACTTAAAGACAAGGAAGATGGCATTCGAGTCAGGAGAATGTAGAGTCATTGTGCCATTGGACCCATCAGAAGCAGAAATATTTGTAGAACCTACTTGCTTGGACCTGAAGGAAATTAACCAGTTGTATAGAACAACTCCGCGAGAAGAATATCATGTGAACCAAACTACGAATGGGGTACTCAGTTGGAGAAGCATCACCTCATGTGTGTTAGACTCAGAAACGGTCTTAGAGAATTGGTAGCAGAGGTTACACAAAGTCTCCATAAGAAGATGCGCAAGAATAGACCGCGCAATAAGATGGGTAGGTATGGAGATAAGGGAACCTCCCATCTTCCATGGGGTGAATGACTTAGAAGAATTCTTAACAAGATATGAATATGAACTGTTAGAAAATCATAGGCTCTTAGACCTAGATATAGCACTCAAGGCAACATCTTCTAGATGGTGGGGAGAGCACAAAGAAATAGTTAAGGACCGGTACCAATGTAAGTGGTTACTGCACATCAAGTTTGGCATAAAACAGGAAAGCAACCAGCTGCATAAATACGATGGACAGGGGGAACAAGAAGAACACGTGGATAAGTGCAAAACGCTATGGAGGATGACATCACCAGAGGAATGGCCTCATCATTTTGTTCACACATTAGAAGGGATTCCATCAAACTGGTATACAGACCAGGAATTGCGTAAAGGAACTACAAAGTGGACAGTATTATAGCAGAACTTTACAGTTACTTTCTCATTTGAGCATGAAAACCCCAACATATACTTACCATTTAAACACATCAAAGGGGTGATATTCATTAAAAAACTGAAAGTTGAACTCATGACAGAAGAACAACAGCAAAACAAACAGACAGTAAAAGAACTATTGGCATGCTACCATGTGCAGGAAGAAACACCAAATGAAGATGACCCATGAAACATTCAAATTACGAAAGTTGAAGGAAAAAGAGAAGTGGAAGGTCCACCTATGGAATCAGAATTATTTGTTGTGTCGATCAAGTTGAATAAAGTCAACATTGGGATAGTTTAGAATCCCAAAATGGCCAGCATTGGATATTACCAGGATGAGAAAACAGTGGAAAACATAACAGAGTTACTACAAAAGTACAACGACATGTGCCCAACAACATTCACATAAATTAAAGGCATAACAGGAGAGCTAGGTGAAATGAAGATACCTCTCAGAGCTAAGGCAAGACCGATCAAATAGAGACCATACAAATTAAACCCTATATATAAGAAAAAAGTCAAAGCCGAAATTGATAGGATGTTGGAGGCTGGAATCATAGAACATGTAGAGGAATATGAATGGGTAGGCCCTATGGTAGTTCGGGAGAAAAAATAGGGAGGGATAAGGATATGTGTGGACCTGAGGAAGCTGATTGATGCGTGCCTACATGAACCGTTCCCTACTCCTTTCATAGACGAGGTGTTAGAGAATATAGGAGGACATGAAGCTTATTCATTCACTCACAGATACTCAAGCTACCATCGGATCAAGATAGCCCCAGAATATAGATATAAGACCACTTTTTCCACTAAATGGGGCTCCTACCAGTACACAGTCATGCCATTTGGACTGAAGAATGCACCAACAATATTTTCCAGAGTAGTCATAGTTGCATTCAAAGAATTCATCCACGAGTTTCTAGAGGTATATATGGATGATTGGACAGTCTACAATATGTTGAAATACCATGTAGGGGTGTTGAGGCTGATGTTAGAAAGATATAGGAAGTGTCAGATATCGTTAAACATCAAGAAGTACATCTTTGAAACACCCTTTGGGATATTATTGGGCCATATAGTATGCAAACAAGGATTGCTAGTAGATATTACTAAGATTGCAGTAATTGTTAATCTACCACCACCAAAATCAATACGTCAGTTAAGAGAAACATTAGGACACTGTTACACATAAAAATTACTCAATTTGATAATGTCTCAATGTCATTGTCGCAAGTGTCGCACTTTTTTTCGCAAGTGTCGCAAAAGTCATATTTTTTTTCTCGCATGTGTCGCATTGCGGATGACATCATAAGAATACTTGGGACATCCTCTAAGATTTGTTAAAAGAGGAAAATATATCATTTGGAAAAGTTTACAAGCTTTTACCTTGAAAAATAATCATCCTAAAAGTATTTTTGGAGATCAGCACTCCCACTTGCAAGGAGCGTTAGCACTCCTTGTCCTCTTAGCAAGGAGAGTTGCAATGCTCTGTGGCCAAATTTGAGGGAGCACTCATCTATTGAGAGAATATTGGGGAAGAATCCCCCTTATCTCTAAGGACAACTAAGAAGCAACCGAGTCAGTTTGGCTCAAATCCAAGTTCAAGGTTGGATCTAAGGGGAATCCCACAACTGATGGAGTCATATCCTCAAATTATCCCAAGAATATCTAAGGTTGTTGAGCCTCTCAAAGCCTATATAAGGAGGCATTCTCATGGTGAAGGGGGGAATAATCAGTGAAAATTATTGTCATTTTGATCATGGATCTTTTGAGAAAGGGGTTGGACAAGGAGGACTTGGTGAGGTTGTTGCATATGCATCTACAGTTTGTAAGCACCTTGTTTTGTTATCATTAATATATATGCTTGATCTGTTTCCTTCAATTTTGTGAACATTTGCATGGGCTTGTCTCTTCTTGATGAATCTAGTTTTAAACTAATCTTGGTAGAATAGGAAGTATGCATTGTCTTTTTTGTCTATTGAATTGCAGAACTTGTTTAAGGAATTGAAGATCAAGTTCAACCTGGAATGAGAAAGGACATACTCCAAAAAAGGGTACTCATGCTTTCTTCCTCTATTCTCTTGACTAAGTTTAGCTAAATTTAAAGGAATGTCAGTTTTCAATGTTAGCATTTTTTTGTCTTGGTCATAGGGGTCTAAGATCCAAGAGGACATTCACTTGTCCACAGCGGAATTTTCCTACAACATAAATTGGCCACTCCACTAGGGATCGAAGCTTTCAGTTTTGGTTTCTTTCCTTGGTATTGTCTTAGTCTTTGCCCATATTCAGATCCTACTCACTGTGTTTTTCCTCTTTTATACATGTGTTGTTAGTCCTGAAGTCATCTTACATAGGTTGGTGATCAATCCTTCCAGAGTTTTTGTTTCCTAGGTTGATCAATTCTCATAAAACAACGCCAATCTTCCCTTACAGCAAGAGCGTTGATTTCACTATCAGCACTCCCCTACAGTTCTATAGGGAGTGTTGTCGTGCTCTGGTGCTTATATAACCAGAGCATCGATTTTTCCTTCTGTTGAAAAATTGTTGGATGTCTTTATTGGGTGTGATATTTTGATTTTTCCTCCTGCTCGAAACTTTTTTTTTCAGTGTGTGTCTTCTATAAAACTTGCAACCTTCTTCTTTCTAAGATTTTTTGGTCCTTTGTTTGTTTTTTTAAGATATTTCCTTATTTGGAATCACTCTTCCTCTTTTGAGATCTTGAGGTGGTTTTTGATACTTTCTCATTCATCTGATTGTTTGAAAGTTGTCGCAAGGAGGTCCAAAGATCTATGTATTGTTCCATTTGGTCTTTGGTTTATATCTTTCCAAGCACCTTTTTCTTGTTTGAGTTTTGGTTTCTTTTTGAAAAGTTTAAATTTGTTTTTCTTCTTGTTTGATCACTGTGAGAATGTGCTTTTTGTTTATATGATACTTGCTTCCAATTGTCTAAAACTACAAATAGTGAAATCTGGTTGGCCTAAGAAGCTTCGAATAAAATCAATTAAAGCTCATATTTAAACAAAGAGATATCTTTTCATGGTTGGATTTTGAATATTAGAATCATTTTCTTGATAGTTTAGCATTGAATTGGATTCTTGTTGAGAGATATTGCATGAAATCTCTGCATTTTTGTGTTTGATAGTGAAAAGAAAAAATCTTCTCCTTCCCATAAATAGAAGTTCATTGAAAGAAACGACCGTTTATCATTTTTCTTATGCTTTTTTTCGAATCGATTCATAATGTCATCAGTTTCACTCTCATTCACCTCTGAGTAAAGAAAAGCCACAAAAAATCAACACTTATTAAAAACGATCTAGAAACTTTTT
Organism: Picea glauca; assembly: GCA_000966675.3. Lineage (NCBI taxonomy): Eukaryota > Viridiplantae > Streptophyta > Pinopsida > Pinales > Pinaceae > Picea > Picea glauca. The sequence continues at coordinate 101,851 of JZKD02S0789359.1, read as the reverse complement.
CTTTTTAGACTCTTCCACCAACATTAGACTAGGATTAGAGACTTGGATTAGACTGTGAGTACAACTCTCCAAAGCATTCAAAACAAACTTAGTGTCTTGCGATAGGGATAGAAAATCCAATTTTCCTATAATCATATATGGGATCCCCCTCTCACAGACGGGTTACGCACGAGGTCTCGTTCGGGAGAGACACGTAGATTATCCCTCTGCATTTTAACCATTCGTAATAGTAAGATTGTATATTGGGGGTTCTTCTTGAGGTCCAACTGTCTTCATTTGGTCTCAGTGCTTCATGAATTCCAAATCCGTTCGAGGTCCTTTGGAGTTCTATTGGTCCACTTGTCCTCAATTCTCTCGAAGGATTTTAGACTTGTTATCCTGCCCATACGCTTGAACTGGACTGTCGACTGTACCCTCCCAAGGGATGAATGTGAGTTGATGTCTTTAGTTGCCATAATATTTAGGGTCTTTACACCAGGTGACAGTGAAGGGAAGTATTCATTGTAGCTGGAACATACGGTGATCAAACTCACTTGGGCTCCTTGGAGGGTAAATCCATGATTACTGTGTGGAATCTTGCACCAAGGTGTAAGTCCGTTAAGAAGGTCATCATCGTAATTGTTCCACCCGCTCATATCCTATGTCCTTCTCAATTTGATCATGTGATGTTGGATTTCATTACCAACTAGTACGGTCATTGAGAGAAGGTTTGTTTACTTGTTGGCTCTTCTATATTTTTTTAGCGTGTGTTGTTGTTTTATAATTTTTCAAGATTGAGCCTGTAGATGGTAAAGGTCTTCGCAGATCATGTAGGATGCAAGGGTTGCCTCTGGAAGAAGGCTATGAACCCTTACCTCCTAATTCACCAGAAGATATCTATCGTGAAGAGGAAGAAAATCTCTCTGACGTTGGGAGTGTTGCTACTCCTTTGTTACAAAATTCAGAAAGAGCCTTAGTTACGATTGAGGATCCCATTCCTCATACTACACCTATGTCAGAAGCTCCTATTGAACCACTCTTGGTTCAATTAGAATCTTTCGGTAATATTACAGACGGAGAATTCCCTTATTTTCCATTGAGACCCATTATTGAGACATATATGGGATCCACAAAACCAATTTTTAGTGATGACATTAGGACCCCCATTCATCCTACTGATGTAGTAGATCCACATCAAACACCTACTTGTTATGTATGGAGGACTCCATTAGTACGTGATATTTATGAGCATTTTGAATATATTAGACAACCTCTTAATCCTCATGACCCTCTTTCCGTTGAGGCAAGACCATCTGGTCAAACTATTGATCATCCCATCGAACATGTAATCGATCATGTTGTTATGTCAGCACAAGTCCACCTCAATATTGGATTCTTCACTTCTCATCATACACAAGGCACTTCAACTGTTACTCCCATCGTTACACCTTTTCACACTACAGCTCCTCATGTTCCATAAGATCCTATTGGAACACCTTTACAACAAAGAATGCAGACCCTTGCCAGACATACACAACCAACTGCGGGACATATCCCAACTGGGGGGAAACCGCCATATAGTGGACCCATCCCTCCCGGAGGATAACCATCCTTTAGCGGGCCTACCCCTCCTAGGGGACAAACACCCTTGCATGTTCCTTCTAGAGGAAAACCTCCCTTTACTGGTAAAACCACAGTTGTAAATCAACCTATGGCATGGGGGCAACCTTCTTTTGTCAGCAACCCTTCACAATCATGGGGAGTACCTTCAGGAGGTATGTTTAATCAACCCTACCTTGAGCGGAAATCATACCATAACCCATAAGGAGGAGTATCAAATCATGTTCCTTCTGGACTATATTTTGGACAACCTTATCTGGGTGTCCCAAATCCCACCTGGGATCCTCAAGGACAACAACCTTATCCTCCCCAAGGGTCTAATGTTTATCCTCCCCAAGGGGATAATGTTTACCCTCCTAAGGGACAAATTGTTTACCCTCCTCAAGGGAAAATTGTTTATCCCCCACAATTGAATCAACCAACTTATACTCCTTAGAATCAGCCTGATTTCTCCCATCTCATGAATATTCCTCAAAAACTATAAAATCCTACTTATACTGGTCAACAACAACCCTATATGGGAGGGCCTACAGAATACAATTATCCACCTCAACCAGTTTATGGCCCCATTAGTGTCCCTATGCCACACCAGTATCACCCCCAGGTTAACCGAGAATTACCCTTCCTTGCCACTCTAGATTTACTAGACTTGTCTTGATTGACAAATTATCCCATATTGCATTTTCCTTTTTGGCCAATAATTCCTGCTAAATTACCTTCTGATATCCCCAAATTTGACAGTAAATGTGGAGAAGACCCAAACAACCATGTGATGGCATTCCATTTATGGTGTTTATCAAACTCATTGATGGATGATTCTATATGTTTACATATCTTCCAAAGCACACTCACGGGCTCTGCAACCAAATGGTACATTGAACTTCAACGTGGTTCCTTTCAATATTTCAACTCCCTCGCTATGGATTTTCTCATGCATTTTCAACTACCCATCTGTTATGAGACAAGTACTAAACTTTTAACCTCCCTTCAACAAATGAACTTCGTGCATATATTTGATTACATTCATGAGTAGAGACGACGACAAAGGTTGATTAAAGCGACCATTCCTGACCATCTATTGGCAGAATGGTTTACTAAATCTCTTTTACCCTTGATTTCTCATGAAATCATCATGGGTGGTGTAGTCACTGAGGAAGAATCCATTTCCCAAGCTCAGTACTTAGATTTGGTTTACTCCTAATATGGTACTTTGTATGAGTTGATTCCAAATTCTACCCGTACTCCTACCGATCCATCCAAACCTTCTTCCACGGCACATGTGGATGGAGTTATCGGTATCGTCAAACCCAATCCTCATCACAGTCAAATGGAACAGTAAATCTCTCTATTTCCACACCCATTACCAGTTTGACTTCACTCTCCTCTACCTCCCTCCCGACTCAAATATCTGAGGTGAATACAATTCAATCTACCTCTTCACAAAAATCCAAGGGTAAGAAGAAAACAAAAAATAAACCCAAAAGGAATAATAATAATATTGAACATCCAAAAACATAAACTCCACCACCTACTGCTGAAAAGAAACCACAACAAAAACCGAAATCCCCATGTCTTATTTGTGGTGAAGATCATTTCAACCGAGACTGTCCACATCGCAACAAAGTTGCAAAACTTTTCAAAGGGAATTCCCAACCTGCCGTGTTAACACATCCTTTTCCTAAAAAAAAATCCATGGTTGCTCAAGCACTTGCCCCTCCCATGGGGGGCAGTTCTAGACATCCTCCTAGTGATGAATCCTCGATGAGTGCTTATATTTATATGTTCAATGGGATTGATTTAACCACTTGCACCAACACATACGACACACTAGCTAAACCTGATAAAGAAAAGGTCACTAACGATACTCCACTAGATCCATATCCCACTTCCATTAGTCCTCCATATGGATCACTTAAGATAGAGAAACCTACTTTTGACTCTATTTTACGCCCTCCCAAGAGCACTATACACAAGTCAAATTTTAATCCTAGTTCACGTGCCACCCAAAAATACAACATTATTGAAGATTTGGCTCAAGCACCATGTGCTATGTCTTCTCTTGAAGTTCTATAGAATTTCCCAAGTTAACGTAGAATGCTCTTGGATTCCATTGGCGTCATTGATCTCAAGTCATCAAATAATATCACATTTAACCTGGACAACTTCAAGTCATGACTTTCTCACCAGCTTGCTTTTCAAATTGAAGTCGTTGTTCATAACCAACACATTCACCGCACCATATTGGATGGGGGAGATTCCACTTGTGTCATGTCATCAGGTTGTTGGAAAGGATTAAAATCACTTTCACTTAACACATCCCCTACAATGTTATGAGCTTTTGACGGGTGAGGTTTTCGTCCTCACAGACTCTTGCAGTCCTTAGTCGTTCACTTTGGAGATAAGACTATCTTAATCAATGTAGAGGTAGTTGATGCTCCCCTTGATTACAACTTGTTATTAGGAATAAGTTGGCTTTATGCCATGACTGTCATAGCTTCATCGGTGTTTCAATGTGTACAATTCCCTCATCAAGGAAACATTGTCACTATCGACCAATTAGATTACTGTACACCTGACACTTGCACTCCTTCCACCAACAATATTCCTTTCTTGGGAGATACTAATATCACTTATTCTTAAAATATTCTTCCCTTATGGGTACTTTCCCTACACCACTTCCACCCACCACACAACATATTGCCACAATCAATATGATTTCGACTATGGCCTATCAATCTTTAGAATCATCTGATCTTTGGGTTGTGCCTAGTCTGTTAGAAGTCGATGCATTGGGTGATGCTATGCCACTTAGTCCAGCTGAGGCTTCATATGATGCTATCCAATCTGCCTCTCCCTCCTTTGATGACCAACATCTATTGGCATCCAACACTTATTCATTGCCATCTTGGTTGAATTCCTTGTCCTCTTCTTTTAACTACATTTCCCAGATTTTTCCATCAGACAAATCCATTATGGAAATGCTTAGTATCTACGAGGTACCTTGGGATGACAACCATCATCAATTGTCTTTTCTTCCTCCTCTAGAATAAATTCAGGAGGATATACACTCTATATTCTGGCCCGATGTTGTTGATTCTCCCCAATCTCCTATACTTACCCAGGATACTACTTTCAAGGGGAATTTAGGCAACATCTCTTCTACCATCGCTATCGATATCTCGATCAAAGAATGTATCGTGGAAAATGTTCATCTCGGTGCTAATTGTTCACCCGAGGAGGTGGTATTTTACACAACTTTATTTAAAGAATTCTACGATGTCTTCATTTGGAGCTATGAGGAAATGCCTGGGATCGATCCTTTGATCATTGTCCATGAAATAAAAACTTACCCAGGCGTTAAACCTATACGACAAAAAATTCACTCGGTTCATCCTAAGAAAACTGCGGCCATAAAGGTAGAAGTTGAAAAACTATTAAAATCTGGCTTTATCTATCCTGTCCCCTTGACGGAATGGGTTTCTAACATCGTTTCGGCTGCTAAAAAATAAGGAACCATTCATGTTTGCGTTGATTATAGGGATCTTAAAAAGGCTTGTCCCAAAGACAATTATCCCACACCCTTCATCAACCAAATAATTGATAATTTTGCTGACACTGTTACTTTCTCTTTCATGGATGTATTTTCAGGATATAACCAGATTGACATTCTACCCGCTGATCAACATAAGACGGCCTTCATCTTCCCATGGGGGACAGTCGCTTATCGAAAACTATCTTTTGGTCTCAAAAATGTTGGTGCCACTTTCCAATGGGCCATGTCGTATGTTTTCCATGATATCAAACATATTGCAAAACCTTACCTCGATGATTGACTTGCCCATTCATCCAATCGATCAGACCATATTGATCATCTACGAGTTATTTTTCTTCGATGTCGGTTCTACCGTATCCGTTTGAACCCACACAAATGCATCTTCATTGTCGAATCAGGTCAACTCCTCAGTTTCGTCTCCTATTGCGTCTCCACCTACAAGTTTGTTGTCTTGAAATAATGTTTGAATTTACACAATACGGAAACATACCAAGAGAACTCAAAACAACTTCGGATTTGCTAGAAAATTATGTTAAATCTAGCAGCATCGACAGTCATTCTCTAATGAGAGGCCATATGGGCCACCCTGATGCTAGCCAGGAAGATTTTGAGAATCAACCAGTCTTGTGAGATATTGACAAAATCTAGGGGGAACGTACAACCTCTGTGAGCATAGACAATCTAGTGCAAAAGTCAGGGGGAACGTACAACCTCTGTGAGCATAGACAGACTAGTGAAAAATTCAGAGGGAACATACAACCTCTGTGAGCCTAGTCAAGCCTTGTGAGCCATGAGAAAAAGTCAAGGCATATAGCAAAATTTAGTTTGAATATAAAATTCCTATGAGCTAGAAATAAACAATATTCCTAATATTGCAAATGAAATAAATGTATTGATCTAGTGCATTGGCACGTGTAACATTATCCACCATGAAGAGAATTTTGAATTGCCTTGTAAAGAGTCGAGTTGTAACTGAAGTCTTAAATTCTAGTTCTATTTTTGAACTAAAGTGTAATGTTGAGTTGTAACTGAAGTCTGAATTCTAGTTCTATTTTCGAACTAAAGTGTAATGCTGAGTTGTAACTGAAGTCTGAAGTCTATTTCTATTTTCGAACTAAAGCATACCAATCTCAAGTCTAGTTCTATTTTCGAACTAAAGTGTAAATATGAGTTGAAACTGAAGTCTCAAGTCTAGTTCTATTTTCGAACTAAAGTATATTAGTCTCAAGTCTAGCTCTCAGTTTGAACTAAAGTATGAAGCTGAGTTATGATTAAAGCATGCAAACAAGTTACTATTTCGAGCCTCTCCTCTTCAGCCTATATAAGAAGAGGTTGGCCCCTCTCTTCAACACAGTTTTGAGATGTAGGTTAAGGGTGAAGAAATAGAGGCACACATCAGTGATAAAGAGGCAGCATACCAAAGCAACATATCAGTGTTGCATATCAACAATAGAGGCAGCATATCAAAGGTGTATTTTAGCAAGGTATTTTAGGTCTTTGCAAAGTGAGAGTCATCTTGGCAAGCTCTTTAAGAGTAGAACATTCATGGTGGATATTTGTAAGTGATCTTACATTATTAATGCAATAAAGGAATATTGTTTGTTGGGGTTTTTCTCCCTGTACAGGGTTTCCCCAAGATATATGTGTTGTTGATGTGCATGCTTACTTATCTACATAGTTATTTCTATTCAATTATGATTTGGTATTGTTGAAGTGTATTAAGCTAGAATCAAAGTGTTGAAGAAAATAAAAGAATTAATCTGCATAAGAAATCAAGCTCATAATTTAACATGGTATCAGAGCTTAGGGTGTGTTAAATGTGTTGAAGTGAAACAACAGGTACACACAGATCCAAGCTAGCTTGATTAATTTTCCAGTGTGAAGTCCATGGCATCCTCCATTTCAATGAGGGTCAAGGATAGGCTCGAAGGAGCTACCAAATTCAATGTATGGAAGCTTCGGATAACAAATATATTGCAAGAGCATGATCTTGAGAAGTATGTGACCACAGTGGTGGAGGAACCCAAGAATAATGCAAAAAGAGCAGCCTTCAGGAAGAGTCAAGCAAAGGCCAAGAGAATCATCTTTGACTCAGTCAAAGATAGTATAATTCCTCCAATGACTTTGTTAATGACTGCCAAGGACTATATGGATACCTTGGTGAATCCATATGAGAAACAAGCTCCAAGTCAAAAGAGGACACTTAAGAACAAGCTTACGTATTTGAAGATAGAGAAAGGTAAATCAGTGGGATATTTCTGTTCCAGGATAACCCAGATCAGAGATCAACTTTTGGTCACAGGGGTGATAGTGGACGATGATGATTTAGTACAGGCCATTTTTACAGTCTTCCTTCTTCATGGGAGAACTTCTTATCCAGTGTAAGTGGGAGAGAGATTCATCCCACATTTGAGAGGTTATAGAATGATTGCCTTGAGGAGGAGAGTCTCACAGCTACCAAGAGCGAGCCAATGAAAGAAGAGCACTCAACTTTAGCATCAATATTCAAGGGAAGGAATAAAGGCACTTTCCAGAAAGGCTCTCAGAGGAAGCCAAACACAAAAGGTACATTCAAAGGAAAGAATATTGATACATCTAAGATTAAATGCTTTAGTTGTAATAAGTTGGGTCATTTTTCTAAAGATTGTTGGTTGAGAAAGAAACATCCAAGGAAAGGGAAACATCATGCCTCAACTGTTGAGGATGATGAATTCAAAAGAAATCAGAAAATTCCTTCTAATGAGAAAGAAAATAGAAAATAATATTACTTGGTTTCTGTCCTATCCAATTCATTTTTCACGAGGCCAAAAACTTGATTAGTAGAAAGTGGTGTGTCAAAGCATATGACAGGGTATAAGGAAATCCTCTCGGATTTTGAAACAAAATCTTTTGCAGATCATATTGAGCTTGGGGATGACAAATGTTACAATATAGAGGGAGTAGGCTCTATCTCCTTCATATTGGAATCTGGGGCTAGACTTCATATTATTGAAGTATTATATGTTCCAGGGCTCAAGAAGAATCTACTATCAGTTGCAAATCTTTAGGACAAGGGATATTGGGTGATCTTCAAGGATAGGAAGGCACTAATATGGGATAAAGGTAGCCACTTAAGTACAACATAACCCTTTGGAACTTGCAGTGGAGGATTGTACGTCGTGTCAGGACAGTTAGTTTAGGCATTGGATCATGATGTGACTAGCTCCAACGAGTTGTGGCACAAAAGACTTGGACATATTCATTACAAATCTCTTCCAGATCTATAGAACATGGTATGTGGCATGCCCTCTATTTCTCTTAGTAAAAATGAAATTTGTAAGGGATGCATGCTAGGTAAA
>JZKD02S0789359.1:55773-85586 GCA_000966675.3 Picea glauca | reverse complement strand
TTGTCACATGGATCCACTTTGTATTGGTTTGTGGCTATGTTTTGTCATCTCCTAGATCCACTGTGTATTTATCATGGCTATGATCAGTTCATTTCATGGAAGTATAGATCCACATTGTATCTTTGATGGCTATACCCTTAAGTCAATATAATTATGGATCCATAGTGTATTTGGTGGCGCAATACCTTAAAATTCCTTTATCACTCAAGCATAGGCATGCCTGCCTTGGATATGAAACATATCATAACATTTGTCTGATGGTTGTTTGCAGCTTCTACCAGATTCTCCGACTCCATACCCTTGCTTCGAAAGTATAAAAAGTACTTCAGTCATCAGTTTTCATCTTCTGACCTCGCACTTTGGGAGGCAATCTGTTACACGTCAAAATTACTCACTTCAATAATGACTCATTGTCATTGTCGCAAGTGTCGCAACTGTTTCACTTTTGTGCAAGTGTCACAAAAGTCATATTTTTCATCTCGCATGTGTTGCATTGCGGATGAAATCATAAGAATACTTGGGACATCCTCTAAGACTTGTTAGAAGAGGAAAATATATCATTTGGAAAAGTTTACAATATTTTACCTTGAGAAATAATCATCCTAAAAGTATTTTTGGAGATCAGCACTCCCCTGCCCACTTGCAAGGAGCGCTAGTGCTCCTTTTCCTCTTAGCAAGGAGCGTTGCAACGCTCTATGGCCAACTTTGAGGGAGAGTCGATCTTTTGAGAGAATCTTGGGGAATAATCCCCCTTATCTATATGGACAGCTAAGAAGAATCTGAGTCAGTTTGGCTCAAATCCAAGTTCAAGGTTGTATCTAAGGGGAATCCCACAACTGATGGAGTCATATCCTCAACTTATCCCAAGAATATCTAAGTTGGTTGATCCTCTCAAATCCTATATAAGGATGTATTCTCATGGTGAAGGGGGGAATAAGTAGTGAAAAGTATTGTCATTCTGATCGTGGATATTTTGAGCAAGGGGTTGGACAAGGAGGACTTGGTGAGGCTATTGCATCTGCAACTATAGTTTGTAAGAACCTTTTTTTGTTCTCATTAATATATATGCTTGGCCTATTTCCTTCAAGTTTGTGTACATTTGCATGGGCTTGTCTCTTCTTGATGAATCTAGTTTTAAACTAATCTTGGTAGAATAGGAAGTATGCATTGTCTTTGTTGTCTATTGAATTGCAGAACTCATTTAAGGAATTGAATATCAAGTTCAACATGGAATGAACAAGGACAAACTCTAGAAAAAAGGTACTCATGCGTTCTTCCTCTTTTCTCTTGACTAAGTTTAGCTACATTTAAAGGAATGTCAATGTTCAATGTTAGCATTTTTCTGTCTTGGTCGTAGGGGTCTAAGATCCAAGAGGAAATTCACCTGTCTGCAGGGGAATTTTCCTACAACAGACACACATGATACTACAGTAAATTTATAAAAGGGTATGCACAGATCATTGCACCAATGGAGAAATTGTTAAGAAAAGACAACAAGTTTCAATGGAATGAGGGCTGTCAACGTGGACTAGACACCTTGAAATAGAATATGGTAACCACACCAATACCTGTATTCTTAGATTGGGAAAAAACATTCCATGTGCATGTAGATGCATCAACCATAGCACTTGGATATATTCTAGCATAGCCAGGAGCAAGAGAATTAGACCATCCTATAGCATTTGCTAGCAAAAAACTGTCAGAATCAAAGCAGAATTACAATACCACAGAGAGAGAAGGCTTAGCTATGGTCTATACACTTCAGAAGTTATGACATTACTTATTTGGAAAACATTTCAAGATGTTTACATACCATTCAACTCTCAAATACCTCGTCAACAAGCTAGTGTTGGGGGAGAGAATTTGTATATGGTTATTGTTGTTCCAAGAATTTGACTTCGAAGTGATAGTCAAACCAGGGAATTTGAATGCAAGACCTAATCACCTATCAAGGATCACTAATGGAGAGGAACCTACGAATATAGAGGAAAAATTTCCCGATGCAAAATTATTTTCAATACAAGTAGCCGATGAATATTTCACAGACATCATTCAATACTTGAGTATAGGGACTGTTCCACGAGAATTCAACACTGCGCAGAAGAAAAATATGGTAGTCAAGGATACAAACTATCAATTGATCGCATTACATTTGTATAAGATGGGTGCAGACAACATATTGAGAAGATGTATACTAGAACATGAAAGACCTAGTATTTTAGAAAAATCCCATGAAGGAATAACAAGAGGATAGTATGCAGGAAAATATATCACTCAAAAGGTATTACGCACAAGACTATGGTGGCCGAATGTTCACGGAGACTCAAAGGACTACTTCCGGGGATGTGATGTATGTCATAGGGTTGGTAAACCAAATAGACGGGACAAGATACCCCTAAAAACACAAGTAACCTTGTAGGTATTCGACAAATGGGAAATATATTTTGTGGCACCAATTAACCCACCAAAAAAAATGTCAGGAGTGAGGTACATTATTACTGCAACAGAGTACTTAAAAAAATGGGAAGAAGCAGCACTAGTAAAATATTGTAGCATAGAGAAAACAACACACTTCTTATTTGAGCAAGTGATCACTAGATTTGGTTGCCCAAGAATTTTGATGAGTGACCAACGCACTCACTTCATTAACAACACTATTAAGGAGACGAGTGAGGATTTTGAAGTTTATCATCAAAATAAAATGGAACAGTGGAAGCTTTTAATAAGATCCTCGAAAATGCATTGACAAAGATCTGCAATGTTAATAGGGATGATTGGGACTTGAAGATACCAGTAGTACTGTGGGAATACAGGACCGCATGCAAACAATTGACCAAGAAGACACCATTTAGATTGGTGTATGGACAAGAAAGAGTGGTGACATTAGAGTTTTTGGTACCTAGTCTACATGTAGCAGCAATTACCAACATGACAGAGTGAGGTGCAGTACAAGAAAGGATAAGTCAGCTGATGATCATGGAGGAAGATAGGATTCTAGCAGGGTTTCACCAAGAGGTACAGAAATCAAGGGACAAATCTTGGCATGATAGACATATCAAGAGGAAAAATTTCAAGGAGGGAGACTTAGCCTTGGTGTACGAAATTAAATCTCTTCAACACCAAGGAAAACTCAGAATGCATTGGTTGGGACCATATGAAGTCAATACTGTCATAGATGGGGGAGATGTACAGTTGAAGGAATTCGGAGGAACAAAACTCCAAGGGATGATCAATGGGAGTCGATTGAAGCTGTATAGGGATAGTCGACCTCCTATCACTTGAAAAAAAAGAGAAAAAGAAAAACAAAGGACTGTGCGCAACAACAGACGGGTTACTGCACCAGACATAAAAAGGTAGCAACCAGTGAAAGAAGATGTAGCGCGCCGAAAAGAGAATGTTCACATGCACTTGGAAACATTAGAACGACGGAGAAAGTACCAACAGTCAAAAAAAGGAAGAAATTGAGGATACGAAAAAGAGGCCCCAATTGACGATGTCTATAAAAATTGAATGTCAAGACAGATTGATAGGAAGTTGCATTAATCATGCCAACTGGCGACATCAAAGGAATTCAATGGCAGGTACATGGCAAGTGTGAGTTCATTCAAAACACAACTTGGGTAAACATCTTCGATAATTTTCACACAATTCCTATATAAGGAAAGCACACGGGGATTGGAAGGGTTATTGTGAAATTGAGAAAAGCACAAAGCGACAAAGTATACAGAGTAGAGAGTGAGGTTGTAGGAGTTACATAATGAACTAAGCTTGGTAGAGACCATTTTTACCACCATGGCACCACCCAAGCTAGGAGCGTCGAGCCAGGCTTGTAGACGACCTTGAAGCAACCTTAAAGCACCTCAACAACCACAGGGAAGTCAACAACAACCACCTTGGCCTAAGGAATTTGTCAACTTGGATGAAATCTCGACTTCCAATATGGAACCAGGAAGTCCCACACCAGTGGTGGAGGAAACCCAACAAACAATAGAAGTGGGAATGGATATTGATATGCTAGAAGTAGGACAGAGCCAAAAGGCCAAGGATTCAGGAAATCCTTCACGCCCTGAAAAACCATGAAGAAGCCCCAAGGATTAATGGGATGATCTCGAACCAGACAGAAATGACCGCACCAGAAAGGTCACACACAACAACGCCGGAGCAGCCACGGGAGGGCATAGTAGAAGATGTCACTGGCCAGACAGAGGCGTATACAGAGGAGAGAACAATGGAGGCTCGAACCTCGAGCCAGCCACCACAATGGAAGGGAAAACAGTCAGTAGCAATATCACCGTGCAGGAAGGTTGTAAAAACCATAGTCTTACCGCACATTCCAGAAGGGGTGTGTGTCGCGACTAACCTGTTAGGCTACATGGAAAAACTACGGTACTCGGATCATGATGTGACCGACATGGATAAGTTTCTAGAGTTTTCAAATCAATTTTACCTAGATACCATCGGTTTAGGACACTTCGAGGAACCAATCAACCAACTGAAGCAGTGGGAAACCAGACTGGACAACATCGAGATTCTAAGTCTGTTGGAGATCCTACACTTTGGAAGGAGCCGTGACATAAACAACTACATCAAGAAGCTAATGGTAGTTACCCACGGAGGATACCTATGGGTGGAAGAGCCGATCTCGATATACATAGAGATCATTGTGTATATTACAGGTCTTCCATCTCGGGGGGAGACACTCGCGCAGTTCCTTGATGAAAAAATAAAGGAGAATGCATTGGCCAAGGAAATGAAGAAAACGTATGGCACAGAAAGAGGGTCATGCGGAATCATCATTAAGTGCATCATTGACGCAGCAACCAGGCTGGACACAAAGTTTATGGCATGCAAGTTGCTCAGGAAGTGTCGCAAGGAGGAAGTCCATGTCAGGGTCATCGCAGCTGCAACACAGTGTGCGGAGGGCACTATACTTAGCTGGGGCCCGTACTTGTTCAATATATTCCTTGAATACTGCAAGGACACGCAGGACCTGGGGATAGAGTTCCACTAGTATTGGCTACGCATCCTCATTTCCTTGGTCAGATGGAGGGAGCCTAAATATACAGACTTTTGCGAGTGATCCACTCGGTGCCATGCAATGCGATACCTATCATTGGGGAGCACTTCAAACCCCAAAAACAAAGAGCAAATGCAAGCATGTTCGCAGGGTATTACAACAACCTGCAGGAAATCATTGCTAACACTTGGCAGGTTACACCAAAAGTGGTTGCACAATATCGGGGCATAGCCAACTTTAAATCGACCAGGCATGTAGTATGGATCCAATCATGAAAGGATCTTGAGAAGGAATGGCTACAACTTCGGTACTGCGTCAAGGAAGAGGACGTAGAAATGGCCATCAAGGATTGGCAAGATGACTAGAGAGTTCCAGTTCTGAATCAAGAGATGCCCATGGATAAGGAGGTTGATGTAGAGAAAGAACAGACACCTGCAGAAGACAAAACAACCCCCAAAAATCTAAATCCAGGTCAGAATTCAGTGCAACAAAATAAAGGGGGTGCACCAAAGAAAGGTACTGAGGTGGGGAAGAAGAACAAAAACTAGGCACCGCGGGAACAGTATAAAGAGACTGAGACAGCACAGGGGACCACATCAAGTGATACTCAATAGGATCAAGGGCATACCAAGAGGCCAATTATACACATAGGGGGTTCTCACAAGAAATCTAAGGCACAAAAAACTCCATAAGAATATACAATCACTGAGGACGATGTGGACCTCATAGCCCAAATGGTCCAGGAATGAACAGCGGAGGATTTCAACGAAGCCAAGCGCCAAAGGGAAAGGATCCATGAAGATTTGGTCAACATGAGGCAACTCCTAGAGCAGATCAGAGAAATGCAGAGGGTGGGCAGAGGAATAGAGTTAGCCTCCACAACATCACAGATAGGAGCCAAGGCTAGGTCGAGCAAGCAGGATATGATCCAGACGATAGCACAAGAAAGCTCAAATTTTCATGTTACAACCATCATGTTGCACATGGATGAAATTGTAGGCCAGAAACCATTGAAATATCTGGCACAAATACAGTTAGTAATGGAGAAGATATCAACCAAGGTGCTATATAAACTGCAAATCAGCGTTGCGTAGGAGGTACAGTCGCGTGCACGCACAGATGCAACAGAACTGTAGTAGACGAAGGACAAAAGAGAAGAGTTGGAGTTGGTGCTCAAGCAGTTCAAGATCGAGACCAAGGACGAGAAAGATCATGCGGATAGGCTTGAGCATGGATTGGATATAGCCTATGACATAATTCCAAAGAGCGTACAAACAGCAGAGCCCATGATGACGTAGAAAATTGATCAGATTGTGCAAACAATTGATCAATACAGGTAGGATATTGAGAAATTCTGGGAACAACTCATCCCTACCACTCCTCCAGAGGTAAAGGAGCAGAGGAAGTAGGAAGCAATAGGGCAGATGGAGGAAATGGAATGAAAAGTCATCACAGCTGTCAACTTGTTTCATAAAGCATCACATCTATGGACAAAGATGAAGGAGGATCAACAGGTCTAACAATGGGACCAGGAAGAGAAGAAGATAAGCACAGCTATCTAGGACCTAAAGCATAGGTAGAAGATGATGCATATCACTGAAACGCCTCAAAGAAGTACAAGATATGAAGAATTTGCAAGAAGAACTCATAGTTGCGTAGACACAGAAGAAGGAGAGACAAGCTCAAATGGAACCTCTTCAAGAGCTAGCAGCGGAGGTCATTGTGCAGGTAGAAGAGGCAAAGAAGAACATGGAACAAACTCAGGAAGAGTGTGCAGAGATTATTGGAGAGGATATTACAGCATAAGTATTGGACGTGCTTAGAGAAAAGACCGTGAAGGCTCAAACATGAGAAAGAAAACTTACAAAGAAGTTCTAGACACTCGCAGGAGCTGTTGAAGAAGCGCACAAATTTTAGGTGGCACGGGACGAGCCACATGTCAGTGTTGGGGGATTGTCAGATGCAGGAAGAGAAGCATGTAAGGAGGAAATGACAACTGGAAGGAAAAGCAGCACATGTAAGGGAAGCAGGTGAGGCGCGCATGCAAAGAATACCTAATGACACTAGGGTTAGGGTTTCTTTAATGTATTGTAATGGATGATGAGCCAAGAATATAAATAGGTAGTATTTAGAAGGAGAGAAGAAGATAGTGGAGAGATACAAACTGATCGATGAAGAGAGAGTTGTAAGAATTGTACGAGTCAGTAGCTGGTGAGCTAGGGAAGTAGTGAGTGAATCAATCCCAAGGGTTAGATCGCAGGCTGAGGATCCTAGTGTGATCTATTCAGCCTTAGAGGGATCGAGGAGCCTATTGGGGAGAGTAAGATCTAAGATTGTAAACACGTGCGGTGTGACATATTATTGAACCATAATAAAGAGCCTGAGAGCCATATCTTTGTGGACATAGCCCAAGAGGGGGTGAACCACAGTAACACATGTGCTATGTGAATGAATGTATGTATCTTTATTGTTGTTAAATGGTGAATGTTAGATGAATGAATTAACTAGTTAGGTATGGTATTTCGCATGTATGAATAGAATGATTGTTATAATCAGATGTTAGACTGAATAAATAAAGATTACAAGATACAACCGCAGATATCCACTCATTCCCAGGTTGTAAATACCTGAGTATTTCATCCACCCATAGAGCTATCTTGGGTGAGACTGCGCAGTACACTATGTGTGTTGCGTTGCCTTCTAGTCTACCAGAGGGGCTGATAGTTTTAGAGGGATTTTGTTGGGAGCTTATCAAATCTGAACCAAGGTCAATCTATGATAGTAATGTAGGATCATAATAACCCTTAAAGAATCCTAAGTAGAAAAGGAAAATACCAACAAAGGGTTAAAGCCAATAGAATCCCCAGTGTCCTTGTTGCTTCTTTTGCTTTCCCTCTTATATTTCACAATGAGAATTTTTTTTAAGAAATATATTTTTATAGGGTTTATTTACTTATATATGGGGTGTTTGGTATCTGTTTCAATGGGACCACTCATTCCATTGGATCCCAACTTGATTGTTGTCAGTTTTCTTTAAAAAAAATGCTTTCACAGTTCACGATGTCCATTCTACAGGAATAGTGCACCGATGCGCATATTCCTATCAATAGCACCGTTAAGTTTAAAATGAAAATAACATTGTTTTTAATATCAAAAGCATCATGTTTTAAATTTGTTCATGGTTTTGGTGGTGCGCAATAAACAATAATTAAGTATTGTTGCTTCTATCAATTTATAGAACATTGCGTGAATATAAGAATTTGTAAACAAAACATTTTCAATTTTGTAAGAGAACGGCTATCATATACCAGAGTCTATACATATTATTAATGCATCGGTGCATAATGTATTATTATACACACCAAAATATTATTTTGTGAAAAAAAAATGTAATTTTTATATCTGGTGATTCCTAGTTTTGTTTTTATAGAAATGGTTGAATCAAGTTCAAGAAAAAAAACTTATTGCAATGAGCCCAATGGTAGCTCATCCCAACAAGAGAATAAGACAAGTTGTTTAAGCTATATTAAAAATTTAATACATTTGAACTATATGTACGTTTAAATTAATGATGTGTATTGCTTAAGGCATGTCATGCAGAGCAAAAACTTGAAGAAACTTGATAAGATTATTCCAAATCTAAGTGCAAAAGAGCGTAAAAGCTCTATGGAAATGTCACAAAGAGAGAAATTAGGCAGATCAAAAGGTAATAAACATGAAGTTTTTATTTGACTTTTTATTAAAATGAATTTCTTAAATTTAATTGCTAACATGTCTTGAACACTCAATTTCACATTTTTTTCTATGTTGTGCAAGGACCGATAGTGAAGGAACGGAATGTCATTCTAAGAAGATAAAAAATTATGAAGAATGTAAATGATGATGACTTGGTCATCAATTCATCTAGATTGGTGCTAGAAGTTAAGAAGAGGGGAAAATTGTTTTACAGAACTTTGAGGGATATAGTGGAAAGAACGTATAGACGTACTTTCCACTTACAATACAAAAATCAATCCAATGACTCCAAGAATCAATTTATACATAAACTACAGGATCCATTTCCGAAGCAACGGTCAATGAGACCCATGAGACTTGCAATAGCAAAAACTTACAATTTAACAAAAAATAATCATTTAAAAAGTATTATTATTAAACATGTTTTTCTATAATATGTTCCAAAAATTACTAAATTAATTTTTGTTGCTATATTTACTTTCTTGTCGATTTAAAAAAAAATTATTGTTCTTTTTTTCTTTTTTCAGGAAGATTATCAAAATTCCAAGTGACAAACAAGGGGAAAACCAATACATGTCAGTAGGGATGTCCAAAAAAGTGTACAGGAGATGGTAAAATAAATGAACATAATTGCATCGTAGGAGTAGCCATCCCAACAACTACGTGCATAGAGATAAATAATTGTTCATTTATTTGTTTATGTACATCAAATTTAATTATCGCATGAAATACAAATTTTCAATTGTTTTGTTGTAGAATAGAAAAAAATGGAACCCATTCAGCACAAAGATAGGATGACAAGGAATAAAAGGGTTGATCACAAAGTTTGTAAGTACTTACGTTTTTTGTCTTAAGATTGCATGCTTGTTGTTATCTTTGTATTTAAATAATTAATTTACACTTGTCCATGGATGTTTTCTAATAGGTGCTAACATACAAAGAAGAGTCAACTGATGAATTGATAGACATTGGGTTAAGTATGGGTTGTGAATATATGTTGAATTATCAAGGTTTAATTGAACAATTTGTAAGTAGCTACATTGTTTAACTTCCCTTGTTTTATAATTGATAGAACAACGAGAAACATTTATATTAATTATATCAACTATGTTTTGTCATGGCGTATTAAACATGCAAGAAACAAAGTATGGAGTGCAACCAATAGTAGATATTTTCAGAGACAGCATGCATCATGGCCTCGAAAGAATGTGTATTGTTTATGAAACACTCGTTAGTATGGTACATTTTTATTTATTTACGCAATCATGTATATTCTATTATATATATAAATGTAAATATACTTATTACACTTTATGTCTATGTTTGTAGATGGAAGATGAAGAGGCAAAACATAAAAAAACAAGTCGCTCAAGAAAAAATTAGGTTAAATAACCAAAGTGCAATATTGCCTACAAGTGATGAAGAAATGAGGAATGCACACAACTCAAATGATAACAGCAGTTCAAGTGATGAATGACAATCAATATAATTGAATGTTACTGCAAGTTGTATGTTTTGGAATTTTTCTCTATGAAAATCAGGGATTTTGTTTAATGTACTCGACATATTGTCTTAATTGCATGAGGACATGTTACCAATAAGTGTAACAATTACATATTAGTTTCATTTTTATTATTGTGGACCTTTACGTTGTCCCATTTTGTATGGCGATGGGTCTCTTATTCATATATAATAAAATGGGTTTCTTATTTTATTTCATTGTCGAATGTTGTAAAATGTTGTGTTGTTAATCGATTAATATATGGATGATTTACATTGTTACAAATAACGGATGCGTAATCCGTTGGATAACAAATTAATGCAATCATTATATCAATATACAATAATATAAATATAAAAATCAATATTATTATAAAAATTATTTGATTTTGAGATGACTAATTGAAAATTTGTAAAAAATAAATAAATAAATAAATTTAAATATATACATATCGGTGCACTATATTCTTTTGAACTCACTAAATAGTGTGTGCCATAATATAGAAAATGGTCCATTTTATGAGTTATACACACCAATGGATATTAATTACATTGAAGCATCAGTAATAAAATTGTAAAAAAACGGTGTTTCTTTAAATGACATAATGTACGATTATATTTATCATTTCAAAATATCATGATGTGCATAGTTAAAATACGCACTGATGATTTACAAATAATATATTCACTAGGGATTTACATATAATATATGCATGGGTTCTTAGTAACAAAAAATGGCACCGACATCTCACCTCAAATATTCAAAATTTTACTACTCTTTGGTGCACATGGTAATACAGGAACAAACATGTACAAATTATACGAGCATCGTTGTGCGATAAAACAAAAAGAATGAACCGGTGCATAATATTTATATGAGCACCAATGCTATATACAAAAAACAATACGAACCGATGCGTACACAAACCCAAAAAGCATCTGTGTTGCATACAACATAAAAGCTGGAACTAGTGCATATATTAATTATAAGAGCACTAGTGCTTTTTATTTTTGTGTATGCACCAGTGCAAGTTACTTAATACTGCACAACTGTGTTTTACCAATACATGCACAAAAAAAAAACCTCCACCCACCCAAATTTTTTTAGTTATAGGGAACATCCATTAAAACCTTTGCTAAAAGCTCCATTATGAATAGTGAAGGTTAGAGGAGAGGTTTTTTTTTAATTTTTTGCCAAATATGTAACACTAAAAACCTAAATGAAAACCTCCACTACAAGGTGTTTTCCTTGTAGTGACAACAAGAGGATTGAGTCTCAGATATCAGGTCATTCATAACTCTAGTAATTTAGGGTAAACAATGAGACAGTAGCAACATCGCCCAAATGGGAAATCGATGTTGCTACATGTCCATATAGTTCACAAATGTCCAAACAGTTCACAATTGCAATAAAAGGAGAGAAAAATGTCCTGTGACAAATTGATGTGCTAAGTCTAGAAACTAAGGTGCCTCGTGGGGCTAGAACCTAGAGAAATAAACCATCTAAAGACATCAAAAAACCAAGAAAACATGTGAACGTCGATTTCATCTAGAGCTTGGGCCTAGCTTTCGTTATTTCTGAGGATCATTTGCAATGTCCATGGTTGGAATCCCTTTTCCCGGAGTGTGCAAGAGAGTGCATAGGAGAGTCTCCAAGAGCTCCTCGCGGTGCTCCTGACATTCATCTCTGTTCAGCAACTCTGCCATGTCATTCTTGACTTCGAAGACCAAGTTCTAGGTGATGTCAAGAGAATTTTGCAGCTTCATAATCCCGTTGCCCCAAGCACAAGAGGGTGGGGGAAGAAGAGGAGGTGAAAGAGGTGGTGGAACATCGAAAGAAGAGGGTTGGGAGGCAGAAGAAGGGAGAGGGGAGGAGGAAGAAGTGAGGGGGGAGGTCAAGCTAGGGAGAGCAGACAGAGAGGGCAGACGGGAGGGAGGCTGGTGTATGGGCGACGGTTAAGGGCTAAGCTTGGGTGTGACGTCGACAGAATTTCCCATGCTATCAAACCACTCCACTCAGCATGCCCACGGGGAGGACAGAGGGGGGAGATCGAGAGTGGAGGCACAATCTGGAGTCTGAGGAAAGTTCTGAGTAGCTTTTCGTCCTCACCCCTGCGAGTTATACCACTCCGCCCCTCGCTTATATTTTCCTCTTTTCCTTGGCATCGAGAAGAAAAAAAGGAGAGAAGGGATGGACATGAAAGAGAGAAAGATAAAACCATAGTTGAGGATGCGAGGAGCCAGGTTCGAGGTGTGAGAATGAATGGAAGAAACCATAGGCATGAAATAAAACCCATGGAGCAAGAGCTTGTGATGGGACTGGTTGGGAGGCCACCCCATCGCATTAACTTCTTCTTCATCCTAGAGCTCCATCGCCATAACTAGAGTTGTGTGAGGGAGATAATGGGGGTACATAGCTCTGATAATTGAATGCATGGTGTTAAACGCTAGAATTGGAGGGTGGGAGTGTGGTGTGCGATGGAAAGACTCTGAGTGGATTGAGGCCAGGTGTCCTCCCACCTGTTGGAGGGTGAGATGTGCTCGGTGACACCCCATCCAGGGGTTGATCCTTGTTGTGTTCTATGGTTATGCAAGAAGCAACGAGGGGGTGTTTTGGACAAGAGGTTGGAATACATCAGAAATCAACTTCATGTAATTCTACCCCAAAATTCACCATCTTATCCGCCACTTGATTAATGTTCCTTCAAATGTGAGAGGGGATAATTACCCACTGAGGTTGAAGAATTCATTTTATTCTGATCAACCCATTTATGAGTCTCCAAATCGGGGAAATCCTTTCTAGATATGCTCCATTTAGGAGGTGGGAGCGGAGGTTGATGATGATATAAGAGTCTCCTTATGCTATAACAAAATTCATCCTTTGATCCTTGAACACTTGGAGTCCTTTGAGAAGGCCCCATAGCTCAGTCACATTGTTATTATTATACCCTAAGTTCCCCACTGTTAAGAGAAGGATCTCTCCTTTGTTGTTCTGAATGGTAGCCCCAAAACTTGTTCGGCCCAAATTGCCTTTGGAAGCTCCATCGAAGTTGATTTTGAGATAACCATCCTGCGGGGCTTTCCATTTAGAGGGATTGTTCTTAGTTGGATGTCCAGGGCTTAATGTTGGAGGACTTGGGGTTAGACAGAGTTTCCAGGCATTGAAAATCATCTGTTCATTGGGCGAGCAAGACAAATCGGGAACCATCCAATGGTGTAGATTGATTGTTTCCTTGATGTTGGAGAGGATTTTGGAACATATTTCTTGCCAATTAATTGTGGAGGAGTTGAATATTTGACGATTCCTTTCTTTCCAAATTTGCTAGAGAATAAACCCAGGGAGAAGCTACCGAATCCGATTGAGATGGGAGAGTGAAAAATTGAGTCTCTCCATCCCTCAATGGTTTACCTTGGGCTGGAATGGTTTATGTCTAAGGTTCTCATAATGTTGGCGCATTGATCCCATAGTTGTGAACTGAAGGGGCAGCAGTTGAGAACGTGATTTTGTGTTTCCTCCTCATTGCAACATAAAGGGCACCAAGACGGACCTGTGAAGCCTCTTTTTGTTAAATTGTCCCAGGTGAGTATTCTATTGTGCACCGTTAGCCAAAGGAAGGTACTGATTTTTGGCCATAGCTTTTCTCCCCAAACTTTATTCCAAACTGCATCTTTGGGGAGGGAATTATGATTCACGCTGAAAAAGTAAGTCTCTTTGAGGTTGAAGGTGCCCATGGTGGAGTGTCCCCACCTTAGGATGTTCTCAACCTATTGGCTGAAAATATTTCTTGAATCGATCTTGTCGAGCAAGGACTGGAGATTTACCTTAAGGGGGATATTCATCTCCTTGTGAGTAGATTTCCATCTGCGCCAGGTTACTCTATTTTCCTCATGATTCCAATAGTCAGCCACTTTTAAAATACCTGCAGCTTCCGTTAGGGATTTATAATTTCTCAAAGTTGGATCCTTATCCAGGGCAGGAAGTTGCTACCAAGAGTCGCTCCATAAAAGGGCTAAGGTCCCATCTTGAAGTTCCCAAAAAGAGTGATCAGTGACCATCCCCTTGTTTTGCTTGGCCACATTCCAAATGAGTGATCTTAAGCCTTGGTCGTTCCATATAACCAGTTCTTTATTTGGAGTGATAGGTGTGTATTTTCTCCTTCAGAGGCATGCCCATAGGTCTTGAGGCCTCTTTAACCATCTCCCCCAAATTTTTTCACTTAGGAATTTGTTGAGGATTGAAGGATCTCTAAGACCAAGTCCCCCTTCATGATTTGGTCTGCACGTTGTTTTCTAGCTTACCAGAGCCCTTTTGAATCCATCCTTGGCACCTTGCCAGAGGAATTTCCTATGGATGTTCCTAATGATGGTTAGTATGAAACTTGGGGTTGCTAGGGATGAGAACGCATAAACGGGAAGTGATTGAAGGAAATATTTAAGGAGAATTAAACAACCAGGAAGATTGAGGGAGCAGAAGGTCCGGGAGGCTAGTCTTTTCCTGAGTTTGGACAGAAGATCTTCCCAGGAGGTATTCCTTAATGGTTTGTTGATAAGAGGGATGCCAAGATACTTTGAAGGGAGGGAATTATGGGTGAACCCCAGGAGCTAAGTGATGTGGAGTTTCACCTAAATGGGTGTGTTGAAGTAGAAGATGTGGGACTTGGTTAGGTTTACGTCCATACCCGAAGCATCAAAGAACAGATTGATCACGGAAAGGATGTGTGTAGCTTCCCAAAATGTGGGGAGTCCCGTCATTAGAATTTCATCCATGAATTGACTATGTGAGATGGGTGGGGAAAGTCTATGTATGGAAAGTCCTAAGAGGTAAATGTGGTGATGAAAATAAAAGGCGAGAGTGGATCCCCTTGTCTGATGCCTCTGGAGGGAGAGAAGGGTTTGGACGACATGCCATTAACCAAGATGGAGAATAGGGAAGACAAAGTGAGATTGACGATCTAGGTGACCCATGAGGGATCGAAGCCAAAGGCTAGGAGGGTATCCTTCAAATAATTACAACTGAGTTTATCGAAATCTTTGGAAAGATCCAGTTTCAGAAGCATACTAGGTGATTTGGTTGATTGGAGAGAGTGGATCACCTCATGTGCTAGAATAATGTTGTCCATGATCTGCTTGCCCTCAACGTACCCTGACTGTTCCTGAGAGATAATAAACGGTAGGATGGTTTTGAGGCATTTGGCAATGACCTTCGTGATGAGCTTGTATATCACATTGTAGAGTGCAATGGGTCTGAAATGATTCAGAGTGGTGACTTTGTTCTCTTTTGGAATGAGCGTGACAAAAGTGGCATTGAGAGCCTCTAGCACCTGCCCTGACTTTCCAGAGTCCTCTATGATCTCCCATACCTCCTCTCGGATCATATCTCAGCAGTGGTGAAAAAAGTTTACTATGAATCCATCAGGTCCTGGGGATTTTCCCACCAGAGTGTCCTTGAGGGCTTGATCAACCTCTTCTTGGGTGATTGGGTGCACAGAGCCTCAGTTTTTTCTTTAGTGACCTCCTTTGGAATATGATTGATGATGGATTTTATAGCTTAAGTGCGATCTATTGGGGGCTCTAAAAAAAGGTTCTTGTAATATGTGAGAAGTACCTGCTCAATGTCTGCATGTTTTTGTATTTCCATACCTTGATTCGATACAAGATGAGTGATGCAATTAGTATGACAGCGTTGAAGCATTGATCTGTGGAATAATTTAGAGTTTATTTCCCCCTCTTTGAGCCATTGGATGCGTGATTTTTTCCTCTAGAGAACTTCTTCCTGTGCCCCTCTATCTGCCAATTGTTTATTGAGGGTGGTCTCTTGGTCCTTTAGGGAATCAATTAAACCTTGATGTATGATCTGTTGTTGGAGGCCTTGAACTTGTTGGTTTAGGATTTCTTGAGCTTAGAAGATGTTACCAAAATTCGATTTGTTCTAGTTCTTTAGACATTGCTTAAGGTTTTTTGACTTCTACTAAAATTTGTACATAGGATTACCTTTTGAGATTGTCGCTTCCTTCCACCAATGGCCAATGTTTGCTTGAAATTTCAGGTGTGTCAACCAGAATTTCTCAAAGCGAAAGGGCTTATTTTATGGGCTGCCACTAATGTTCATCGTAAGAAGTATCGGCCAATGATATAATCCTGGAATATCAATCACAGTGGCTTTCCAAGTGAGACCCTCCAGCATGAAGGGTTCAGATATTAGGAAGCGGTCTAGTCGGCAAGAGACATGTTGAGCACCCGATCGTCTATTAGACCAAGTGAATAGTTTATTGTTTGTTTCTACATCGATGAGGTCCAGCATGTTGATGGTTCTATGGAACTGTTCGCTATCACTGCCCAGTCTACGAGTGCCCCCCTTTTTTTCCTCCAATCCAGTTATCATGTTGAAGTCTCCCCCTAGTATCCAATGTTGATTTCCATTGTGGTTGGTAATCCATTCCATATGATGGAGGAAGGATTCCTTGTCTCCCTGGGTTGTGGGGCCATAGACATTTGAAACATAGCCTGGCTTGTTCGAACTGATGATTCTAAAGGAGGCTGTGATAATCCATTTGGAGGTAAATAAGCCTTCCATGAGAATAGTGGCTAGGTTCCAGAGTATGGCTAGATCCCCTGCTATACCTTTTTCTTCTACTTCTACTATTTTTGCTTGCTTCCAACATTTTGTAAGTATTTGAGTGGCTTCATCCCCAACACATTTTGTTTCCTGCAGAAGAAGAATATATGGTTGTTCCTTCATTATCCTTTCTTGAAGAAATAATTGATTACTTCATGCATTGAGGCCCCTAATGTTCCAGGATATCATATTCATGATGAAGGTGAGGGTTGGAAAGGAAGAAATTTGTTTAAGATCAGATGGATCTGGTCAGAGTTCACAAGGAAGTTTCCTACATCTTGAATAAGTTGGTGCTTTGGTTTTCTTCCCCTTTTCTTCTCATCTCTAGTGGGTTTACGCTAGTATTTTGAGTTCCCTCTTTGGATTCCTAGACTCGAGTTGGCTCGGGCCGATCCCCCCGCCATGGAATTAAGGAAGACTTTATGCACTTTGCGTAATTGATCCTGTGGGATGGTGTATAACTCTTGTTTACGATAGGCTTTCTATAGGTGTACCAGTTCTCTTCCTTCCAGTTCCTGATCCTCCAGATCTATGTCAAGGTCTCTTATTTCCAGTCCTAGATTCATGGGGAGGGAGGTTTCTGAGGCAGGGATTTGAGGGTTTGCGAGATTAGGTGGGATAATTCCTGGGTTATCTTTAGCTTGCTATGAGGGAGATGGATTTGGTAGGGGGGCGGAGGGGTTGATGGGATTTTTTGAGATTTTTAGAGGGCTTCGAAGGAGTTATTGGTTGAGGGTCCAAAGGGGCCCTGAGGAGGCACTTTTCTAAATGGTTTCTTGCGATGACCCGTGACTTGGGTGTAACCGTCTTTGTTTTTTTAAGAATCCTCAGGGTTTGGTTTGTTGGGGTTATTAAGGAGGCATTCATGGAAGATATGGCCATGTTCATGACACTTCCGACAATGGAAGGGAATATGCTCGTAGTCCAAGGTTTGGTACCATTCTTCATCCTAATAGTCTAAGGTTATGGCTCCAGGTAGGGGTTTGGAGATATTTAAATAGACAAAAATATGGGCATAAGAAGTTTACCTTTGTTGTTTTGTGGCTTCGAAGGATTTGACGTAGATTACAATCGTATTACCAATGCCTACTAGTATTTCCTCTAGCCAAAATTCTTGAGCTAAGGAGTAGAGTCACAACCATACCAATGCATGCGTGAAGTCTTCCTTCTCTGGACTAAACTTTTTCATCCATAAACAGAGGAAGAGTCCTGCCGAGTTATAAAAGTAAGGGCCTCCTTCAAAAATTTTGTTTATGTCTTCTAGGTTGTGTAGAATGATGGTGAACAAGCCTTTGGAACCGAGTTGAAGGTCGTAGTGACCTTTGGGCTTCCACAAATGTTGAATCCACTTCACTAGATATTTTTTCTATGGACATAGGCCCAAAACATTTCCCAACAGGGCAAAATATTTCATGTATTTCTTATGATATTCTATTCTTGGTGAGTTGATGACATATTTGGGAGTAGAAGCCCATAGGATCCATTTACCAAGTTCCCAGGTGTGAGCCACTTTTGGATGGTTTGTTCCAGGGTCTATCTCCATAGGTTTTTCCTTCGACAGATCTTCCTCCCAAAGAATGTTTCTCAATTCCTCTAGAATTTCAAAGGGTGTCCTTTTGAAATGTTTGTTTCCCAGCTCAGGGGTGGTGATAGTGTTGTAAGAGGGGATAGGAGGCCCCCCTTCCTTGACCTTCATGGTCGGAGCAGGTAATCGGGGAGGCGTGCACAGAGGGGCTCGAGATGGAAACCTAGCAGAGCATGTTTATAGTTTTTACAGATGAATTTATAGAACATTATGGAGACAATATAATAAATTCCTTCTTTATGTGATGGACAAATATTAGGAAGTAGGTCTAGTTTTTTGCTCGAAGAAAATAGGTCTAATTACATAGCACATTAAACATTTTCAAAAGTTGAGTATGATTCGAGTGAAGGGTCTTTCTAATAATAAATTGTTTCGTCTCATTATGGGTAGTATCAAGAAGATCTATCAACATGAAGTGTGTCCCTTGGAACCTAATTCATTGGATAAGGATTTTAGTATGGCAAAGAGAGTTGAAGGTAAAAATATGGTTACCAAAATGATTTCCACTAACACCTATAGGGAGTGTAATGTTATCACTCATAATTACCTAACTCGACCTATAAGGTTGACACCTCAACGTTTGGTAAAAGAAGAGAAAAGGGACTATGTTTCAATTATGATAGCAAGTGCAATAAAGAGGACAAGTGTGTTGAGAAGTGTTAAATTTTAAGCTATTATTAGGTTTCTTTTCAATTTACTAGATAACCATAGCATATATAGGATCACTGAGAGAAACACAATCACAAGATACAAAACATTTATCCTAGGAAACCTTCATGGGGAAGAAAACCCAGCAAAAACTTCCTTAATATAGATAGCCAATACAATGCCAAGACAATAAACCAAACACTAGAGAATATCCTCTCCCAAGCAATGTGACTCTCTCTCTTCCATCTTTTGGCAACTAGCAACTGCATCTTCCTTCAATAATTGTGCACTATATGAGTGAGTCGAGTGAGTGAACAAATGAGTGGCAGGCTTCCTTTATTTATACAAATTGGGAAGTGTTGAAAGGAGGTGTCTCCTCACTGGCAGGGCTGACTTGTCTTTCTGGATGGTTAGAACCACTTTAATTTGCTTGGGGACCAACTTCTTAATTTTCATATTACAATTAGGGTTTGACCAATCCGCAAAAGGGGATAAGAATATTCTTTGTAGTTACACAATATTTCAACAGTCCCTCTTAACAAGAAGGATATTCTTTATCTTTTGACAGGTCACTAGATGTCATGATCAATTGAACAATATCATCTGGGAAATATCAGCAACTGGATAATAATCATCAACTGGGTAACAGCATCCACTAGATAACATCATCAACTAGGAAATATCATCAACTGGGTAACAACATCAACTGGATAACAGGAGGCATCTATATAATCCACTTGGTCATCTAGCATCACGACTGGCATATCTATAAATCATCGAAAGTTTTTTTCTATTTATCTTCGTGCAAGAGACACTCTTTATTTATTTCATCTTCACACATAAGATACTCTTTCTTATTTTCACACAGAAGATGTCTTATCTTCACACAGAAGATATTCTATGAGTTTTTCCATTCCTTTTATGTTATCCCTTCTCTTGTAGTCATCTATCTCACCCATCCACTGGGGAGGACTAATACCATAGCTTCACCCCTAGTCATCCCACATCAACTAGAGAAGCTAATATGATATCCTGGGAAGGACTAGTCTCCCTTTCCATGATCCACACAGGATCACGACACAAACCCCAAGAGCCAACTAACCATTCCACGTGGTCAAGGTTTTTGTTCCAGGATACTCAATCCTTGACCAGAGGAGAGTATCTTCTCGCTGCCCCTTGGATAAACATCCACACTCCTCTCTACGAGGGTGGTCACACCCTTCTCTACGAGGGTATTCTACCATGTCCCTAGAGTATCCAAAACTCAACAGTTGGATAGAGGCCAATCTTGTCAAATTTCTCATTCTCCTTCTCTACGAAGGTCTCTTCTCTTTCTCCTTCTCTATGAAGGTCTACCCATGGGATTTCTCATTCTTTCTCTATGAAGGTCTCTTCTCTTTTCTATGAAGGTCTAGCTATGGGATCTAAAAAAAATCTCTTGTGGTCCAAAATATTTCCATGGTATAATACCATGATACCCATCTATTGGGCACCATCCATCTATTGGATAACTTTCATCTTGATCAAAATATCTAGGCACCATCCATATGCTTTCCTAACTACACCAAATCACGATCCTCCATTTCGAACTCAGAGACATAGCTCCCTCTTACTAAGATCGTCTAATCATCATCCTTGAAGTTTTCTTTTGTAATATCTGGGGTGCCTTCTTGAGTTCAAACATTTCTTTCTTTCTGACTTCATACTGGATCAACCTACTCCCTCGGCATCTATAAGAACAGTACTGGAACAACCTACAGTTACCTACATCTCATCAACTATATCTGAGTATCCATCTTTCTCTTCATCTTGAACATTTGTGCTCTACATCTTTAGGAGCCTCCTGCTCCTATATAAATACTAGATTTTGTTTGGTCTTTACTGATTGTCACCATATCATAAGCCCTTCTCATGTTGTCTAACTTCTGCAAGTCAGGGCATAAGTTCTTTCTTCTGAGACCTGTAAACATACTTACAGTATGCTTTCTGAGATATGTCACTTAACCAATCAGTCAGTAACAATAAGTAGTAATCAAATAAAACTATATCATGATTTATTTCAAAGTAGTACACATATTTTCTTAAGAAAAACTTGTTCAACCATGTACACATCTGAAACCCTAAGCATGAATAACACTTTTGAACTCTTTTTCACTCTAGCTATGAAATTAACAAATTTCCCCTCCTTTCATAGCTAAACACATATCTTTGTCACTCTCATGAGTGATCATACCTGAAATAAATATTTTGTCTCTTTATTTATCTTCTTCTTTGATAAGTCTGCATAGACACTGAAATAAAATGAGGTTAATTAACATTCTCACAAAAATCTAACTTGTAATGATAAAGTATTAAAGTAAAGAAGATACTAAAAATAAACATGAATACTTATCTTTTGTTTTTGTGTGGGGAGGCTCCACGGACTCCACCATTTGTTGTCTTTCTTCAAATCAACTATCTTCAACTTAAAGTACATATTTCTGAATTTCTACTAAAGCTTTCTTTGAGGGAGGAGATTCCTCTTCCTCTGCCACATGTGCTTGATGCTTTATTTTCCCTTTTCCTTGAGGATAGTCATAGGAAAAGTGTCCCAAATTTTGACAGTTGTAGCTTCTGATCTTTGAAAAATCTTTCTTCTTATCTGGAACTCTTACGGAGTTAGCTTCTAGTTGTTCTTTGAATTGTGATATTATGGAGAAATATTCTTGAATTGTTTCTCCTTTCTGCATCCTTGTATTCTTGAGTTGATTTCTTAGATTTATATTCTGATTGATGTTCCTTCCTTCATATAATCAGGTTAGGGCATAAAAAAATTCTTTTGGATTCTTCTTTGAGGCCACTTGAGGAATCAAGTGATATTTGATAGAATCTGCAATGATTCTTTTGGCCCTAACTATGCTTTTTTGGTGTTTTTCTTTAGTTGCAACATCGGTGGGTTCAGGAGGTGTGTTTGGCTTAGGCAAGTAGCCTGATGTGGTTAGATTTCATAAAATCCAAATTTTTCCCCTTCAAACTTGACCAACGGATTTCTGGACTGGTGCTTCTGGTTTTCTGGTACTTCTAGTTTTTTGGTATTTTTGGTTTCCTGGTACTTCTAGTTTTCTGATACTTCTGGTAATGGTGAAAACTAGGGTTTCACTTTCTTGGAGTTTTACTCACTGAAAAGGTGCGCTGAAGGTGTCAATGAGTTCCTTAGGCTAGGGAACACTTTTCTAGAAGATCTTTGGGCTGAAATTCCTCTTTAATAAAAAGTCCTAATTTTCTTGTACAACAACAGTGATGTTTTTCTTTTTCCTGTGAAAGATGCTCTCTTCAGCTTAGCTATGATACCATGTTAAATTTTAAGCTATTATTAGGTTTCTTTTCAATTTACTAGATAACCATAGCATAGATAGGATCACTGAGAGAAACACAATCACAAGATACACAACATTTATCCTGGGAAACCCTCATGGGGAAGAAAACCCAACAAAAACTTCCTTAATATAGATAGCCAATACAATGCCAAGGCAATAAACCAAACACTAGAGAATATTTTCTCCAGCAATGTGCCTCTCTCTCTTCCTTCTTTCGGCAACTGGTAACTGCAGCTTACTTCAATACTTGCGCACTAGATGAGTAAGTTGAGTGAGTAAACAAATGAGTGGTTGGATTCCTTTATTTATACAAATTGGCAAGAGCTGAAAGGATGTGTCTCTTCACTCGTAGGGCCAACTTGTCTTTCTGGGCAGTTAGAAACACTGTAATTTGCCTGGGGGTGACTTCTTAATTTGCATATTACAATTAGGGTTTGACCAATCCGCAAAAGGGGATAAGAATATTTTTTGCAGTTACACAATATTTCAACAAGAAGAAATTATTCTACATAAATTGTGAAGAGGAAGAAGCACAAGACTTAGAACCATCTCAAGATCTAGAACCATATGAGACTACTTCAACCATATCTTGTCATGTTTTGGTAGGAATTAACACTCCTCAAACTCTCAATATAGAAGGATATATAAATAAAAAAGGTAACATTGTTAGTTGATTGTGGTAGTACCCATAACTAAATTATCCGCAAATTAACCAAACTTCTAAATTGTTTTATATATCTAGTATCAAAATTATAAGTATTTATTGTATATTGAGGTACTATAAATTGTTCAAGGAAGTCTCATAGTATTATGCTCGCTATGGGGGATTATTTATTGGACATCCCAATGAATGAAATCCAAATGAGAGGTGTTGATGTGGTCTTAAGGGTCTAATGGTTATAGTCACTAGGAACAAAGACTTTTGATTTTTAGGAACTTTTCATGATATTTTATCAAAATGAAATGAATTTGAAATAAAAGGTATGCAAGGGAAACCATCTAAAGTGTTAAGATCTAACAACATGAGAAAACTATTAAAAAAGAGGCACCAAGGAGTAATTACACAATTTGCTCAATACATGTTCAAAAATATATTAACCCTATTATGCCTTAGGATCTCCAAAGAGGTACCGACAATCATTCCAAGGTATTTCATGAGATTCCCAATGGTCTCACATGAGCATTATCGTACTAATAAAATCATCATGTGGAACCTTCCTCCTAACATCTAACCTTACAAATACCTCTATGCTCAAGAAAGTGAGATTGAGCATATGGTTCAAGAAATGCTAGAGGTTGGCATCATTTAACCTAGCCAAAGTGATTTCTCTTCACTAGTAGTGATGGTTTATAAAAATGATTCTTCATGGAATATGTATCCAAATTATAGAGAACTCAACCAAATAACTATTAAATATAAGTTGTATATTCTTTTCATTGATGAATTACAAGGATCAATTTGCTTTATTAAGTTGGATCTCCATTCAAGATATCATCTGATTAGAACAAGGGAAGAAGACTTCAAAGTGTGTATTTAGGGTTTAATAAGTGGAATATTCAAGTCACATGATGTCTCATTATGTAATTAAGGTGGATCCTAACAAAATTAAAGCTATGTGGAATGAACAATTCCCAAAATATTGAAGAATATTAGAGGATTCCTTGGGTTGATGGGATATTGTTGTGATTTTGTTAAGAACTATGGTAAAAAAATAGCACCTCTAATGTCATTATTGAAAAATAATTAATTTTCTTGGACTTAAGAAGCAAACCAAGCGCCCAAAAGGGTTGGATCCAATGGTGGAAAGTGAGGATTTTTTCATTGTTGGGAAAGGTTCAATTCCCGTGAGGGCCTAACTTGAAGCCATGGGGGCACCTTGAGTTAGTGGTTGAACATGTGGTTGCACCCAGAGATATTATATTAAAAATGATATAGTGATGCGTGCACACATAAGTGGATCAAAGCCCACCCCCATGTCCTTCATTTTTTTTCCCAAAATGGTTGGATCCAATGGTGGAAAGAAAGGAGTTTTTCACCGTTGGGCAAGGTTCGATTCATGTGGGGGCCTAACCTGAAGCGCTTGGAGCACCTTGAGGTAGTGGTAGAACGTGTGGTTGCACCCAGATATATTATATTAAAAATGATATCATGACCCGTGCACACATAAGTGGATCAAAGCCCACCCCCATGTCCTTCATTTTTTTTTCCCCAAAGGGGT
Source organism: Picea glauca (assembly GCA_000966675.3). NCBI lineage: Eukaryota > Viridiplantae > Streptophyta > Pinopsida > Pinales > Pinaceae > Picea > Picea glauca. The sequence goes on along the minus strand of JZKD02S0789359.1, from coordinate 60,910 downwards.
TGGAGCCAATGGTGGAAAGCAAGGAGTTTTTCACCGTTGGGAAAGGTTCAATTCCCATGAGGGCCTAACCTAAATCCATGGGGTAACCTTTAGGTAGTGCTCGAATGTGTGGTTGCACCCAAAGATATTATATTAAAAATGATATCATGACCCGTTCACACATAAGTGGATCAAATCCCACCCCCATGTCCTTCAATTATAGAGCCCAAATGGGTTGGATCCAATGGTAGAAAGTGAGGAGTTTTTCACCATTGGAAAAGGTTCAATTATCGTGAGGGCCTAACCTAAAGCCATGGGGACACCTTGAGGTAGTGGTCGAACATGTGGTTGCACCCAGAGATATTATATTAAAAATGATATCATGACCCATGAACACATAAGTGGATCAAATCACACCCCCATGTCCTTCAATTTTTAAATTCCCCGAGGTGTAGGACAGTCGGTGACGAAATGTGATGTTAAGGAACTCTGTGATGTTAAGTCACTGGTTCGAAACCTGTAGGGACAAAAAATCCAGCCATGTTAAGGGTTGGTGTGGCTTAGTCTAGGTGCGATCCTTGGGTGATTTTGACCGCTTATATGCCCCTGAGTCGCGGCATCTCAGCCACAGGCTAGTCATGCAGGTCATGGACAAACTAGCAAACAAAAAAACAAAAAAAAAAACAAGCATTTGAGAAACTTAAGGAGGGCAATGTGCAGAACTCATGTCTTGGTCATAGCCAAATTCGCCAAAAACTTTATTGTGATGTGTGATTCCTTGGGGCATGACATTAGTGTAGTTTAAATGCAAGGAGGATGGCCCTTGCCTTTGAAATCCACCAAAGTAAAGGAAAGAACTTAATCAAATCCATTTATAAGAAGGAAATGTTGGTCATATTGCATGTAATTAAGAAATGGCGTCCTTACCTAATAGGAGGATACTTCAATGTAAAATCAAATCATTATAGTCTAAAGCACATCTTGGAATAATGAATATCTTTAAAATATCAACAAAATTTGGTCTCAAATATGGTAGGTTATAGCTTTGAAATTATATACAAAAAAATGGAAACAACGTGTGGTGGTGGATGCAGTTTCAAGGAAAGAAGAGAATATCAAAACCTTAATTTGTTTATTTCCATTATACACACTAATTAGGTGGAATAAGCAAGGATAGAATGGCAATGGGGCCATAATACATGGAATTTCAATGAACAATTACAACAAGATCCTAGTACATTAGATAATTTTTTGTGGAGGAATGATCCACTCTAGTATAAAGAATTCTTAAATTTATGTAAGAATTTCCAACTCAAATAGAAGGTCCTTTCATAAAAATCATACTAATCCTATAAGAAGAAACTTGGGTTCCTGAAAAATTATCATAGATTCAAGAAGCGTTTTTGGTGGGGAAGGTCTTGTTGAGTCTCAAAAATGTCATCTTTTTACCAACCTTTTCCTTAACTTTTAATCATTTTATGCTTGTTTGTAACCTTGTATTAAGACCAATTTTATGCTTATATGTGGGATTAGGTTCAACATTTTCCAATCCATCTATTTTAGTATTTTAAATGAGTTTATGATTAAATATTATAAAAATAACATGTTTTCACTTATCCCTGGAAGTTGGGTGAGTTAGGTAATGTTTACAGGTATATTTGGAGATTCCAACGATGCCAAATTTTACCACTTAGTCTCAAATTCGAATTTCACATTCAACCCTTAAATATTTGATGAATATTTGGGAGGATCACTCAAGTATATTGGATGGAGAAGAATCATGGAAGATTTGTTATCAAATATTTTAGAGATATTTGTGGGAAGGTTTTTAGAGATATTACTTGCTAATTATTAGCAAATGGTTTTAACCACATGACGGATATGTGGATCTGAATTTATCATTGGTTATCTTAGTTTTTGTATAAATAAGAGTGTTCTCTCCATTCCAAGGAGAGGACTCTTGGAGCATATGTCCATATTACGATGGAATAGAATAAAGTTCATGGCATTTCTCTTCACATAATTTTCCATTCTTTATTTCTATGAATAGTATGTCTTGATTTTGTTAGCGTCAGAAGTCACCCCTGGATTGCAGCAGGAGCAAATCCCAACGCCCATTAGTTTATTTTCACGATTTGTTTAATGGGGTGATCGGATGGAAGTTAACTCAAAACGATGTGGTTCTAACTCCAAAACTAGGCCAGGCATGCATAGGCAGGTAAGGTCTTAGATAAACTTCAGACAGTAAGTTGTAGTAAGGGTGAGTAGGGGGAAGACTTGTATAAGAGGAAAGCAAAGGTCTATTGTAAACATCAAGTTTCTAACATATTGTAGGGGAAAACATCTAAACGCAATATCTTCTTACATTCGAATGCAGAAAACGGGAGAATACAACAATGCAACAATAAATCCTTTATCATAACATAATGGCAATAACTCGCGCGAATCAGTCGATCACGAACTCTCTCAGTATGAGATGAAAACTAGATGGGGTGAGAAGATTTTCTGTCATTAAGCAAGAAATCTTACATACCGATACATGACCAGAGAACTAGAGTGTGTGCTAAAACTTTACAATCGGGAGCTTCACTCTACCATCGATAGATTACAAAATACAAACACTGAGTCTATATACTCAGAAAATTCGCCTAACAGCGACGTGCTCAGTCATCCAAGGCTTGGTGTCTCTTCAGCCAAATTCGGACGGGTATTCTTTGTCAGACGCCACCTTAACTGCGCGTGGCTCCTGCAAGGGGAGTAGCTGAGCCATTAAGTGTCGAGCTACCGTGTGCAGACCTCCTCCGGCTAGTCAAGAACTCGGCATGGCTTTTCTAGAAAAATGGGTACACAGGACCCTCTCGAGCAAACTGCATTCCAGACCCTCCATACCTCACACTTAATGAATGAGGAGAGGTTTCAACTACCCCTTCTTGCCTTCATTTACTCCAAGCGAATACCAGGATCAAGGTCGAATCTGATGGCACATGGAGATCGCAGTGATCCCTTCTGTGATCAAACACGACGCCTTTGGCCCTTCTTGTGCAGCTCCTTTCTTTCTCGAGTGACCACGGGCTGTGACCTTGTGTTTTCTCTCAAAGGCGCTTTTGGCGTTCGTGAATAGGAAGGGGTTGATCCCTGCTTCTTGAAATCGCGATGAGTGAAATGCCGAGACGGCTTAATCTGGCGCCACACGTCCCTCTTGATCTGACGGTCCTGAATTCCCTCGGTGATGTTGTGGGCCCAGGTCCTGAACACTCTCAGCACCTCACGCATCAGGAATATGACGGAGCTGCTCTTTGCGACTTGAAATCGTGATGGGCAAAACGGTGAGGAACCTAATCACGTGCCAGGTGTCTCCTGTGGATGGATGGCTGAGATTGCTCCGCGATACCATGGGCCCGACTCTGGGATCTTTCGGCGCTTCGGGGTTCGGGGTTTTGAGATGCAGAATAATATGGAACTTTCACCCTTTGAACTCGCGACTGCCAAAAAGCCGATGTGACCAGATCATATGCCACGTATCCTTTGGATGGACGGTTGCTACCCTTTCCTTCATGCAATATGGGCGCTATCCATTGCGCTATCCTCGACGCAACTTCACTAACTGCGATGTCCCGCCAACCGTTGATCTGCCCCTATGGATGGATCCTGACCGTCGACAATATAATCCTGCCCGCTTACTTGCCTGGAGGCCCAAAACGAGATTTTTCCGTGCTGCACTCGGGCGCTTCTCATGCGACTTGCAGACCTGAATACTCTTGTGCCCAGGACAAGAAATGTTGCTAACAGATTTAGTTTACAATGTTGGAGAGTAGTTTTCTACCTTGTTCTTAGGATAATTGAGCTCACTCCAAACCAATCATGGTAATATTTTATTTCATATGTTTTTATTTAATTTTGTGATTTGATTTTATGAACAATATTTTCCTTTTGCAGATTAGTTTTCTTTTAAGAAATTATTCATGGAAACAAGATGTGATTAATTCATACATGATCGGTCTTTCAAGTACATGATCATTTCCAAGTATAATTAAGATTTACTTTGATTGATGAAGTGTGGTATGATTAATTAAATTCATTTATCTTCATCTATTTTCCATAGTCATTTTAGGTAGATCATACTCCAAATAATTTAATTTTCCACATACTGTGCTTGCATTTCACAAGTTTACAAACTCTTGGATTTATGAGTAAATGTCTAAAAGGTTATATCCATTGCTTTGTATCCAGTAAATAGACACAATCGGTGAAATGGTAACCTTTGGGAAAAATGGTGGTACAACACATCCTTCCATACTTCAGCCAAAATGTCTTTGATTTGGAAATCTATGTGTATCATCCTCCATTTATCACATCACTCTTGAGAGGGAAACCTAAGGTTCAAGCAACGAAGTATCACATTGAACACGAGCAAGAGGTTCTACAATTATTTAAGGAAAACTTTCTTATAGTACAAAACATGGTGGTAATAAGAATATTGATCAGTGGATGGTGGGAATATGGCCTATTTGTCCCATTAACATAGATTCTAATTGCAAAAACAAATACTCTATTTTTTCAATCAATCTTAGGCCGAAATATGTGCTTCACCTTACTCTATTCATAGGTATTGAAACACTATATGCTACTTCTCTCTATGCATGATAAAAAAAATGTTTTTTCTACAAGACTACAAACTCTCTTCACAATGCTTTACTCTTAAAGGTAAAGATAAACTTTCCATGTTTCAAATATAGTTTTGGTTCAACTACTTGTGGGCGATGCTACAACACCATTCAACAAGGATTCACGTGACAAACAAGATCTAAGGAAAGAGATTTAAACCAACATAACAGGGAATCAATGTATGGTTGACTGTGAAGGTCTTATACTAGTCAATAAATCGAGTGTTGATACATTCATACCAACAATTTAATTTTGAAACTCATCGTTTACTCATCCATTCATAGAAGAAAATATCAAATAGAATACATTGATCAAGATGAAACACTTGCCGTAGACTATTGTTTAATTAAAACAACAAAATTTGTATTGGAGTATCACATATACATTATTTATAGAGGGACACCAAAAACACACAATGAATAACTAAACAAAAAAGGATTTTTAAGTATAGGTTCCAACCAATACATCATCATATCAATTAAAGGAAAATTAA
>JZKD02S0789359.1:14162-27219 GCA_000966675.3 Picea glauca | reverse complement strand
TTCTCAACAATTTGATTCTAATTTCTTTAGTAGGTCTTTCCAAATAGCCAATCTTATTGTTCTCTATATGTTCATTGCATATCAACCTTTCATATTTTACATCACAAGTTTCGGCTTTTTAAGTATTACCTCTTTAGCCATGGTTTCTACATCACAAGAGTTAGGGCTATCAATCTTGGTTTTATCGATTATAGTGTCTTCATCACAAGTGTCAAGTCTAGTTTTTACATTTTCTTTCCAAATTCTTCAAATTCAACTTGTAATTTTGTTATCTTATTATTCATTGTTGTGTGGAGTTATTTTATTGTAACTTTACTTTATGATTAACATCTCATTTATCACCATTTTAGTAAGTTGACATGATTTCACGACCAATGCATATATATTCAGAGGCCTTATTAATATGTTTTCTTTATTAATATGTTTTCTCTCACCATGTTTCTGGTTCTTGTTATCAATTTTTCAATTTTTGAATATAATATTCCACATAATGTAAACATTCATGTAAATCTTTTACAACCAATCTTTATTCTTGCAATTTCTCGTTTCTCGTTTTCATCGGTGTTTTCCATGATGAAATTTAGCAACAACATTTCCTTTAAAAAGTAAAATCTTAGAAAGATTGAAAGATAGAAACTATAAAGTTATACTCAATTAATTGAACCAATAGAAAAATAAGAAACTCTAAACAATTAAAAAATAATAATTACTCAAAATGAACTCTAATTGCAAAATTTATAGTTGTTGAAAACCTTGTTTCAATAACTCTAAGTCTTAGGAAAGTGACTTGTATTAAGTCCTTTATGTTTGGATTTTTTAGTCCATAAACATCGAAAATACCTCTTAAGATTTTCTTTAATTCAAAAAATATGAAGAAATTTAACTTTCAACCTTTTATTGCAAATACAATACTTTGACTAACATATCATAAATAAATGTGGTTACAAATTATCTTTTAACTATCAATTAAACAAACACCTTTTTATATTAAGTAAATAAAACTATCAAAACATAATTTATAAAACTTTTATTTATCTCTTCATTTATTTAAAAAATCTTACACTTATTCATTTGAAATAACCTTCATGTCACACTTATACATTTGACATAACCTTCTCATTTGACAACACCTCACCAAATACCAATCAATATATGCACGTCTCGGGAGACTAAGCAATCTTTGATCAAAAGATGTTTGATCAAAAGGAACTCTACCAGGTATTTGCCTATAAAAAAAAAAGTCGTTGACTCTTCTCAATGGCACAGCTGCTCGTGCTTTATCAATTATCCCTACTATCAATTATCTCTACTGGCTTCATTCAAACTGTCCATTTTGACTTAATACCAATGACCACATGTTTGACATATCTTGCCTTCAGTCAAGAAGCAAATGAAGCTGCCAGTGAACTACTTTAGGCATTGTTAAACCATTTTGGCAGGCTGATTTGAAATGCCACTTTGTGGATAAATACATTAATTATTTACAAATTTTATAATAAATTTGTGACTGCTTTTTTACATAGAATTGCATATGCTAACACAATTAAATTGAAGAGTTTTTCAAGCAGCACTATTATCATTCTCTCAAACATCTTTAAGAGAAGCCTCCATAAAATAGATACAAAATTAATGATTTTTGTGGAATTTAGGTGTAAAAATTAATAAAAATAGATTTTTGTGGAATTTAGGTGTAAAAACTAATGATACAGTGCTTTCAAAAATAAAAATAGATTGTTGTGGATGTTAAAGATTTTATAATGCCTTCAAAAATAAAAATAGATTGTTGTGGATGTAGGTGTAAAGATTTTATATTGCATGCATAATCAATGAAAAAAAATAACTTTTTTACAAATTGAAAATATTCAACATTTTAAACAATTAAGCATATTCATATATTCAACATTTTAAACAATTAAGCATATTCATGCATACTACCTAATTGACTTCTTTCTTGGCCTTTACAATAACTTCAGTGACATTCACACTGTTTTTAAATGACACACATTTAGTTTTTTTGTTTTATTAAATCCACATATCTCTTAAAACAGTGTACAGATTTTACTTCAACGTGATTGAGAAATCATGTTATAGAGAATCTTCAATGAAAAGCTATCATAAATTTATATATAAAATTTGAAGAACCCATAAACACATTACTATCATACCAATAACCAAATTGATTTTATATTTTATCACAAGAACAAACCAAAAAACTTCATTCATGCCAGAAACTACCACGGCTCTACCCTCAAACGAGCTGTTCTCTCTCACACAAGCAACTATGGCACTAGCTGTAATACCAATCACGAAAAACAAAAGCCTGCATAACATACATTTAAAAAAATCACATAAGGATCCCAGCATTTAATGTCCAAAACATTAAATGGACATAGGCCCAAAACATTTCCCAACAGGGCGAAATATTTCATGTATTACCTATGATATTCTATTCTTGGTGAGTTGATGACATATTTGGGAGCAGAAGCCCACGGGATGCATTTACCAAGTTCCCAGGTGCAAGCCACTTTTGGATGGTTTGTTCTAGGGTCTATCTCCATAGGTTTTTCCTTCGGTAGATCTTCCTCCCAAAGAATGTTTCTCAATTCCGCTAGAAGTTCAAAGGGTGTCCTTTTGAAATGTTTGTTTCCCAGCTCGGGGGCGGTGACAGTGTTGTAAGAGGGGTTAGGAAGCCCCCTTCCTCGACCTCCATGGCCGGAGTAGGTAATCAAGGAGGCGTGCACAGAGGGGCTCGGGGTGGAAACCTAGCAGAGCGTGTTTATAGTTTTTACGGATGAATTTATAGAACATTATGGAGACAATATAATAAATTCCTTCTTCATGCGATTGACAAATATTAGGAAATAGGTCTAGTTTTTTGCTCGAAGAAAATAGGTCTAATTACATAGCACATTAAACATTTTCAAAAGTTGAGTATGCTTCGAGTGAGGGTAGTATCAAGAAGATCTATCAACATGAAGTGTGTACCTTGGAACCTAATTCATTGGATAAGGATTTTAGTATGGCAAAGAGAGTTGAAGGTAAAAATATTGTTACCAAAATGATTTCTACTAACACCTACAGGGAGTGCAATGTTATCACCTATAGGGAGTGCAATGTTATCATTCATAATTACCTAACTCGACCTATAAGGTTGACACCTCAACGTTTGGTAAAATAAGAGAAAAGGGACTATGTTTCAATTATGATAGCAAGTGCAATAAAGAGGACAAGTGTGTTGAGAAGTGTTAAAGTTTAATCTATTATTAGGTTTATTTTCAATTTACTAAATAAACATAGCATAGATAGGATCACTGAGAGAAACACAATCACAAGATACACAACATTTATCCTAGGAAACCCTCATGGGCAAGAAAACCCAACAAAAAATTTCTTAATATAGATAGCCAATACAATGTCAAGACAATAAACCAAACACTAGAGAATATCCTCTTCCAAGTAATGTGCATCTCTCTCTTCCTTCTTCCAGCAACTAGTAACTGCATATTCCTTCAATAATTGTGCACTAGATGAGTGAGTCGAGTGAGTGAGCAAATGAGTGGCAGGATTCCTTTGTTTATATAAACTGGCAAGCGTTGAAAGGAGGTGTCTCTTCACTGGCAGGGCTGACTTGTCTTTCTGGATGGTTAGAACCACTTTAATTTGCCTGGGGACCAACTTCTTAATTTGCATATTACAATTAGGGTTTGACCAATCCGCAAAAGGGGATAAGAATATTCTTTGTAGTTACACAATATTTCAACACTCCCTCTTAACAAAAAGGATATTCTTTATCTTTTGACAGGTCACTAGATGTCATGATCAATTGAACAATATCATCTGAGAAATATCAACAATTGGATAATAATCATCAACTGGGTAACATCATCCACTGGATAACATCATCAACTGGGTAATATCATCAACTGGGTAACAACATCAACTAGATAATAGGAGGCATCAATATAATCCACTTGGTTATCTAGCATCACGACTGGCATATCTATAAATCATCGAAAGTTTTTTTCTATTTATCTTCACTCAGAAGATACTCTTTCTTTATTTCATCTTCACACATAAGATATTCTTTCTTATCTTCACACAGAAGATATCTTATCTTCACACCGAATATGTATTATCTTCACACAGAAGATATTCTATGAGTTTTGCCATTCCTTTTATGTTCTCCCTTCTCTTGTAGTCATCTATCTCACCCATCCACTGGGGAGGACTAATACCATAGCTTCACTCCTAGTCATCCCACATGAACTAGAGAAGCTATTATGCTAGCATGGGCAAGACTAGACTCCCTTTCCATGATCCACACAAGATCATGACACAAACCCCAAGAGCCAACTAACCATTCCACATGGTCAAGGTTTGTGTTCCAAGCTACTCAATCCTTGACCAGAGGAGATATCTGCTCACTTCCCCTTGGATAAACATCCACACTCCTCTCTACGAGGGTGGTCACACCCCTCTCTATGAGGGTATTCTAGCATGTCCCTAGAGTATCCAAAACTCAACACTTGGATAGAGGCCAATCTTGTCAAATTTCTCATTCCCCTTCTCTACGAAGGTCTCTTCTCTTTCTCCTTCTCTATGAAGGTCTACCCGCGGGATTTCTCATTCCTTCTTTATGAAGGTCTCTTCTCTTTTATATGAAGGTCTAGCTATGGGATCTGAAAAAAATCTCTTGTGGTCCAAAATATTTCCATGGTATAATACCATGATACCCATATGTTGGGCACCATCCATCTATTGGATAACTTTCATTTTGATCAAAATATCTAGGCACCATCCATATGCTTTCCTAACTGCACCAATTCAAGATCCTCCATTTCGAACTCGGAGACATAGCTCCCTCTTGCACCAAACTAAGATCTTCTAATCATCATCCTTGAAGTTTTCTTTTCTAATATCTGGGGTGCCTTCTTGAGTTTGAACATTTCTTTCTTTCTGACTTCATACTGGATCAACATGCTCCCTCGGCATCTATGAGAACAGTACTGGAACAACCTGCAGTTACCTACATCTCATCAACTATATCTAAGAATCCACCTTTCTCTTCATCTTGAACATTTGTGTTCTACATCTTTAGGAGCCTCCTGCTCCTATATAAATACTAGATATTGTCTGATCTTTACTGACTGTCACCATATCATAAGTCCTTCTCATGTTGTCTAACTTCTGCAAGTCAAGGCATAAGTTCTTTCTTCTGAGACCTATAAACATACTTACAGTATGCTTTTTGAGATATGTCACTTAACCAATCAATCAGTAACAATAATTAGTAATCAAATAAAACTATATCATGATTTATATCAAAGTAGTACACATCTTTTCTTAAGCAAAACTTGTTCAACCATGTACACATCTGAAACCCTAATCATGAATAAGACTTTTGAACTCTTTTTCACTCTAGCTATGAAATTAACAAATTTCCCTTACTATTGTTAGCGACATTATTTGTCTTGGGCTCAAAAATACCCAGGTCTGCAGGTTACACAGGGAGCACCCTAGCGCAATGCGGGAGAATCTCTTTTTCGATCACAAGTCAAGCGAGTGGGCGAAGTTTTGATGTCAGCAGCCGAGATCCACTTACAAAACTGATCGATGTGCATTGGGATTTCGAGGCTGCCAAGTTGCCCGGGATTCAGCACGAAGGATAATGCCAATAGTTCAAGGCAAATCTGGGTCGTCCGATTCAGTTGAGACAGGTGGCAGTCAGTCGGCGTATCGAGGATCGGTGTTTCGGGAGACAAGGAGCCTCCCATTCTTTACAGCTAAAATCGTCGATCAGTGAAACGCCAAAAGCACCTTTGGAGCCAAGCCCACGGTCCTAGCACCAGGTCACATCAAGCGAGCCTATAAATGGGGGTAGCCCCCTTTATAATAACGAATACTATCTAGGTCGTTCATCTGAAGGACGCGCGGCGCACATCCGTGTCACATCGGCATTCGGGAGTTCGAGGGGTAAGCGCTCCTCATCATTTCACCTCTCGAAACCTCGAATCCCGAAACGTGGAAAGCTCCCAGAATTAGGCTCATGGTTTTGGCGTCTAGTCACAAAGGAGCAGGCCTAAAGGAGGGGCGCTAATGTTTATCATTCGACGAGACGGGCCCCAAAGCGCCGAGAGTGATCTTAGCCGTTCATCCTGGATGAACACGTGGTGTGCGATTAGGTCCTCCCGGCATTTCGCCCATCGCGATTTCAAAGCATAAGGAACAACTCTCTCATATCCCCGAAGCGCGAAGCATCGAAGATGTCTCGGACCCGGGCCCACAGTACTGTCATATCAGTTCAGAACCGTGAGATTAGTGGGGGGGACGCGTGGCGACCATCAGGTCCTCCCGGCATTTCGCCCATCATGATTTCAAAGAAAGAAGACTTGCTCCTTCCTATCCACGAACCCCGAAACGCCGAAAGCACTCTGGAAAATAGGCGTAGGGTCATGGCCCGTGGTCACTCGAGAAAATAGAAAGGGCTGCACAAAAAGGAGGCCAAAGGTGCTGAATTGAGTTTCAGAAGGGGGCACTGTGTTCTCCAGACGTCGATTCGACGTAATCTAGATCTCGATACCTGCTGGGAATGAATGAAGAAGAAAGAGGGTGGTTGAAACCTCCCCTCACTCATTAATTGCAAAGTATGGGTGTCCCGGTCGAAAGCCTGCCCGAGATGGTCTTCTGTACTGGTTCTTTTCATGGGAGCCACGTCGAGTCCTCGACTCGCCAGGGAAGCCTGCACACACTAATTCAGCATTTAAGGGCTCAACTGCCCCCTGGCGCGAGCCATGCATAATTAAGGTGGTGTATGACAGAGGAGTGTAGGCCAAATTCGATTGAAGAGACTCCTCGTCCCGAAAGTCCAGTAGGCCTCTGTAGGGAAAATGTTTAGGAGTATATATACTTAGTTTTGATATTTTTCAAGCCATCGATGGTAGAGCGAAGCTCCCGATTGTAATGTTTTAACAGACACTCTAGTTCTCTGGTTATGCATATGTATGTAAGATTTCTTGTTTAATGAAAGACAGTTTCCTTATTCCATCTAGTTTTCATCTCATACTGAGGGAGTTCATGATTGACTGATTCACATGAATTATTGTAGTTGTGTTATGATAAAGGATATATTGTGGCACTATTGTATTCTCTGGTTTTCTGCGTTTGAATGTAAGAAGATCTCGTGTTTAAATGCATTCTCCTACAGTCTGCTAGAAACCTGATGTTTCCAACAGACCTTTGCATCTCTCTGATACAAGTCTTCCCCCTACTCACCCTTACTACAACTCACTGTCTGGAGTATGTCTAAGACCTCACTTGCCTATGCATGCCTGGCCTAGTTTCGGAGTTGAAAAAATATCGTCCGAGTTTACTTCCATTCGATCACCCCTTTCATATACAAATCGTGACATAAACTGATGGGCATCGGGCTCTGCTCCTACCGCAATCTAGGAGTGACTTCCGTCGCCAACAAATATCATAGCTAAACACATATCTTTGTCACTCTCATGAGTGATCATACCTGAAATAAATATTTTATCTCTTTATTTATCCTCTTCTTTGATAAGTCTGCATAGACACTGAAATAAAACGAGGTTAATTAACATTCTCACAAAAATCTAACTTGTAATGATAAAGTATTAAAGTAAACAAGATACTAAAAATAAACAAGAATACTTATCTTTTGTTTTTGTGTGGGGAGGCTCCACGAACTCCACCATTTGTTATATTTCTTCAAATCAACTATCTTCAACTTAAAGTACATATTTCTGAATTTCTACTAAAGCTTTCTTTCAGGGAGGAGATTCCTCTTCCTCTGCCACATGTGCTTGATGCTTTCTTTTCCCTTTTCCTTGAGGACAGTCATAGGAAAAGTGTCCCAAATTTTGACAGTTGTAGCATCTGATCTTTGAAACATCTTTCTTCTTATCTGGAACTCTTACGGAGTTATCTTCTAGTTGTTCTTTGAATTGTGATATTCTGGAGAAATATTTCTGAATTGTTTCTACTTTCTGCATCCTTGTATTCTTGAGTTGATTTCTTAGATTCATATTCTGATTGATGTTCCTTCCTTCATATAATCGGGTTAGGGCATAAAACATTTCTTTTGGAGTCTTCTTTGAGGCCACTTGAGGAATCAAGTGATATTTGATAGAATCTGCAATGATTCTTTTGGTCCTAACTGTGCCTTTTTGGTGTTTTTCTTTAACTGCAACATCGGCAGGTTCGGGAGGTGCATTTGGCTTAGGCGAGTAGCCTGGTGTGGTTAGATTTCAGAAAATCTAAATTTTTCCCCTTCAAACTTGACCAACGGATTTCTGGAATGGTGCTTCTGGTTTTCTAGTACTTGTGGTTTTTTGGTACTTCTGGTTTCTTGGTACTTATGGTTTTTTGATACTTTTGGTAATGGTGAAAACTAGGGTTTCACTTTCTGGGAGTTTTATCCATTGAAAAGGTGCATTGAAGGTGTCAATGAGTTCCTTAGGCTAGGGCACACTTTTCTAGATGATCTTTGGGCTGAAATTTCTTTTTAATAAAAAGCCCTAATTTTCTTGTACAACAATAGTGACGTTTTTCTTTTTCCTGTGAAACATACTCTCTTCAGCTTAGCTCTAATACCATGTTAAATTTTAAGCTATTATTAGGTTTCTTTTCAATTTACTAGATAACCATAGCATAGATAGGATCACACAGAGAAACACAATCACAAGATACACAAGATTTATCCTGGGAAACCCTCATGGGGAAGAAAACCCAACAAAAACTTTTTTAATATAGATAGCCAAGACAATAAACCAAACAATAGAGAATATCCTCTCCCAAGCAATGTGCCTCTCTCTCTTCCTTCTTTTGGCAACCTGTAACTGCATCTTCCTTCAATACTTGTGCACTAGATAAGTGAGTTGAGTGAGTAAACAAATGAGTGGTTGGATTCCTTTATTTATACAAATTGGCAAGAGCTGAAAGGATGTGTCTCTTCACTCGTAGGGCCAACTTGTCTTTTTGGGCGGTTAGAAACACTTTAATTTGCCTAGGGGGTGAATTTTTAATTTGCATATTACAATTAGGGTTTGAACAATCCGCAAAAGGGTATAAGAATATTCTTTGCAGTTACACAATATTTCAACAAGAATAAATTATTCTACATAAATTGTGAAGAGGAAGAAGAACAAGACTTAGAACCATCTCAAGATCCAAAACCATATGAGACTACTTCAACCATATCTTGTCATGTTTTGGTAGGAATTAACACTCCTCAAACTCTCAATATAGAAGGATATATAAAGAAAAAAGGTAACATTGTTAGTTGATTGTGGTAATACCCATAACTAAATTATCCGCAAATTAACCAAACTTCTAAATTGTTTTATATATCTAGTATCAAAATTATAAGTATTTATTGTATATTGAGGTACTATAAATTGATCAAGGAAGTCTCATAGTATTATGCTCGCTATGGGGGATTATTTATTGGACATCCCAATGAATGCAATCCAAATGAGAGGTGTTGATGTGGTCTGAAGGGTCTAATGGTTATAGTCACTAGGAACAAAGACTTTTGATTTTTAGGAACTTTTCATGATATTTTATCAAAACGAAATGAATTTGAAATAAAAGGTATGCAAGGGAAACCATCTAAAGTGTTAAGCTCTAACAACATGAGAAAACTATTAAAAAAGAGGCACCAAGGAGTAATTACACAATTTTTCTCACCGCATGTTCAAAAATATATTAACCCTATTGTGCCTTAGGATCTCCAAAGAGTTACCAACAATCATTCCAAGGTATTTCATGAGATTCCCAATGGTCTAACATGAGCATTATCGTAATAATAAAATCATCATGTGGAACCTTCCTCCTAACATCTAACCTTACAAATACCTCTATGCTCAAGAAAGTGAGATTGAGCATATGGTTCAAGAAATGCTATAGGTTGGCATCATTTAACCTAGCCAAAGTGATTTCTCTTCACTAGTAGTGATGGTTTATAAAAAGGATTCTTCATGGAATATGTATCCAAATTATAGAGAACTCAACCAAATAACTATTAAATATAAGTTGTATATTCTTGTCATTGATGAATTACAAGGATCAATTTTCTTTATTAAGTTGGATCTCCATTCACGATATGATCTTATTAGAACAAGGGAAGAAGACTTCAAAGTGTGTATTTATGGTTTAAGAAGTGGAATATTCAAGTCATATGATATCTCATTATGTAATTAAGGTGGATCCTAACAAAATTAAAGCTATGATGGAATGAACAATTCCCAAAATATTGAAGACTATTAGAGGATTCCTCGGGTTGATGGGATATTGTTGTGATTTTGTTAAGAACTATGGTAAAAAAATAGCACCTATAATGTCATTATTGAAAAATAATTAATTTTCTTGGACTTAAGAAGCAAACCAAGCGCCCAAAAGGGTTGGATCCAATGGTGGAAAGCGAGGATATTTTCATTGTTGGGAAAGGTTCAATTCCCGTGAGGGACTAATTTGAAGCCATGGGAGAACCTTGAGGTAGTGGTCGAACATGTGGTTGCACCCAGAGATATTATATTAAAAATGATATAGTGATGTGCACACACATAAGTGGACCAAATCCCACCTCCATGTCCTTCAATGTTTTTCCCAAAAGGGTTGGATCCAATGGTGGAAAGCAAGGAATTTTTCACCATTGGGCAAGGTTCGATTCCTGTGAGGGCCTAACCTGAAGCGCTTGGAGCACCTTGAGGTAGTGGTAGAACGTGTGGTTGCACCCAGATATATTATATTAAAAATGATATCATGACCCGTGCACACATAAGTGTTTCAAAGCCCACCCCCATGTCCTTCATTTTTTTTTTCCCCAAAGGGGTTGGATCCAATGGTGGAAAGCGAGTTTTTAACCATTGGGAAAGGTTCAATTCATGTGAGGGCCTAACCTAAAGCCATGGGGTAACCTTTAGGTAGTGCTCGAACGTGTGGTTGCACCCAAAGATATTATATTAAAAATGATATCGTGACTTGTTCACACATAAGTGGATCAAATCCCACCCCCATGTCCTTCAATTATAGAGCCCAAAGGGGTTGGATCCAATGGTGGAAAGTGAGGAGTTTTTCACCATTGGAAAAGGTTCAATTCTTGTGAGGGCCTAACCTGAAGCCATGGGGACACCTTGAGGTAGTGGTCAAACGTGTGGTTGCACCCAGAGATATTATATTAAAAATAATATTGTGACCCATGCACACATAAGTGGATCAAAGCACACCCCCATGTCCTTCAATTTTTAAATTCCCCAAGGTGTAGGACATTCGGTGATGGAGTGTGATGTTAAGGAACTCCATGATGTTAAGTCACTGATTCGAAACCTGTAGGTACAAAAAATCCAGTCATGTTAAGGGTTGGTGTGGCTTAGTCTAGGTGCGATCCTTGGGTGATTTTGACCGCTTATATGCCCCTGAGTCATGGCCTCTCAGCCATAGGCTAGTCCCACGGGTCACGGAAAAACTAGCAAAAAAAAAAAAACCAAGCATTTAAGAAACTTAAGGAGGACAATGTGCAAAACTCATGTCTTGGTCATAGCCGAATTCGCCAAAAAATTGATTGTGATGTGTGATGCCTTGGGACATGACATTAGTGTAGTTTAAATGCAAGGAGGATGGCCCTTGCCTTTGAAATCCACCAAAGTAAAGGAAAGAACTTACTCAAAGCCATTTATAAGAAGGAAATGTTGGTCATATTGCAGGTAATTAAGAAATGGTGTCCTTACCTAATAGGAGGATACTTCAACATAAAATCAAATCATTATAGTCTAAAGCACATCTTGGAATAATGAATATCTTTAAAATACCAACAAAATTTGGTCTCAAATATGCTAGGTTATAACTTTGAAATTATATACAAAAAAATGGAAACAATGTGTGGTGGTGGATGCAGTTTCAAGGAAAGAAGAGAATACCAAAACCTTAATTTGTTTATTTCCATTATACACACTAATTAGGTGGAATAAGCAAGGATAGAATGGCAATGGGGCCATAATACATGGAATTTCAATGAACAATTACAACAAGACCCTAGTACATTAGATAATTTTTTGTGGAGGAATGATCCACTCTAGTATAAAGAATACTTAAATTTATGTAAGAATTTCCAACTCAAATAGAAGGTCCTTTCATAAAAATCATACTAATCCTATAAGAAGAAACTTGGGTTCCTGAAAAATTATCATATATTCAAGAAGCATTTTTGGTGGGGAAGGTCTTGTTGAGTCTCAAAAATGTCATCATTTTACCAACCTTTTCCTTGACTTGTAATCATTTTACGCTTGTTTGTAACCTTGTATTAAGACCAATTTTATGCTTATATGTGGGATTAGGTTCAACATTTTCCAATACATCTATTTTACTATTTTAAATGATTTTATGATTAAATATTATAAAAATAACATGTTTTCACTTATCCCTGGAAGTTGGGTGAGTTAGGTGGTGTTTACAGGTATATTTGGAGATTCCAACAATGCCAAATTTTACCACTTAGCCTCAAATTCGAATTTCACATTCAACCCTTAAATATTTGATGAATATTTGGGAGGATCACTCAAGTATATTGGATGGAGAAGAATCATGGAAGATTTGTTATCAAATATTTTAGAGATATTTGTGGGAAGGTTTTTAGAGATATTACTTGCTAATTATTAGCAAATGGTTTTAACCACATGATGGATATGTGGATCTGAATTTATCATTGGTTGTCTTAGTTTTTGTATAAATAAGAGTGTTCTCTCCATTCCAACGAGAGGACTCTTGGAGCATATGTCCATATTACGATGGAATAGAATAAAGTTCATGGCATTTCTCTTCACATAATTTTTCATTCTTTATTTCTATGAATAGTATGTCTTGATTTAGTTTACAATGTTGTAGAGTAGTTTTCTACCTTGTTCATAGGAGAATTGAGCTCACTCCAAACCAATCATGGTAATATTTTATTTCATATGTTTTTATTTAATTTTGTGATTTGATTTCATGAACAATATTTTCCTTTTGCAGATTAGTTTTCTTTTAAGAAATGATTCAT
>JZKD02S0789315.1:0-14626 GCA_000966675.3 Picea glauca | reverse complement strand
CCAAGGGAAAAGGACATTGAAGACTTGCGCCAAGAATAAACAAGGATGTTTCCTTTCAAGGCACCATAACATACCTAGACCCAGGGGGATCTTTATCTTCCTTTTGGATGTTGGCCCTAGAAGGCCCAATATGTCACCATCATGACCCTAGACATCATCCAAATCCAGGGTTTTCATTTTGGAGGCAATTGTGAGCTTGGTGGCACGTGTGGGCATCATCTTGGGCCTTTGGAGGCCACTCGTTCTACATCATAGGCCCAACGTTCCACCTTGGGGCCTCAATGTCACCCTAGAAGGACATGACATCACCCTTAGAGGTGTCTTCAAATGATAATTAATTTTGTTTATGTAAAATTTGGATTTTAATGTAAATAGGCCAGGTTGGCCTTAATTTTGACCTAAAATTAATTAAGTGTCAAAGTTTTGTATAAATAGAGATAAAGTACTCTCATTTTATGATAACAACTCCTCACACAAGAGAAAGTGGACTGAAATTTAAGCCCTACTTAGGGTTTATTGGCTGAAATTGTGATGCACACCTCTCCTTGGAGTCTTCTACTTGTAACTTGGATCAATTTTGGTGAACTCAATTAGTAATCTAGTGTTTTCATGCATGATTATTCTTGGTGAAGTAATAAAATCCTATTTTTGTCATTAATTTTGGATGGTTATGGTATATTTTCTTTCTCGTTATAAAGATTATGAAATTGCATGCTTGATAAACCCTAGAAGTGAAGAACTTAAGTTACTACTTCTTCACTTTGTATTTGCTAGACTCGGCCTAATTGGTTTATATTGACAAGCCTCTAAATCCCTAAAGTGTTATCTCTTTATAGGTCTTGATCAATTGTAATTTCATATAAATATTTCTTCAACTATATAAGAAGGAGGAAAACCAATATGGCCTAGAAGTTCCTAATCCCTAGTAGCTCACCTCCCCGAAGGCTGAATCTTAAGAAGACTTAAGTCACTACTCTTCTTAGATTCACATTTTACTTGGGTAACATAATCATTTTGTTTTTTACTCCAAATGAATGTTTGTTGAAATATTGACTCCATAACCCTTTAGAAGGCACTAGTCCTTACACTATTTTTGTGGAGAGCTCAAACCAACACTCAAACCTTGAACTTTCTAGCTTTCACTAACTAAAACTAATGCTAGCTTAGCCTAAATCACTAATATATTTGTTAGTGTTACAAAAGATAGCTACGGCCATCTAACTGCAGCAAATTTTCTGCAAAATTGACCTTTAATGCTAGCTAGACACTTCAGAAATTTCTTGTGATAGTTGATTATCATTTTTCCTAGTTAAAGCTACCTTTTTATTGTCTTTTCAAGCAATTCTGAGGCATATTTCTTGCAGTTGTTATAAAATAATTATTGTTGTTGTAAACTTTCATATTGCTGCAATTTTATATCAGCCATCTTATATTTCAAAGGTTGATCATCCTATTGAAGCACTAACATCATTTTGTACTTGAAAATTGTCATATTTTTGCTTGTTGTCTTGTTTTGGGCAAGCACACCTCATCCATTACTTTTTTTTTGTCTCTTTAAGACAAAAAAAAACCTTTTGAATTGAGTGACCAGTGAGAAGTGGGTATTCTTGCATCTTTTCCTTAGTTTCATCAACCCTTCAGGTCACTAGGGAAGTCTCCCTCGGGGTAATTTTTACATACTCCTAAACAAAAAGGGGTTTCCTATTAAGGTGGAAATGATAGGTCACCCCCTTGTTACGCCAATCTCATTTCACTTGCCTTGGGCTTTGGGAAAGTGCATATTGTGTAATAAAAAGGGAAAAGCTTGACCCAAACAACAGATGTGTGACACAACTGGGGATACCTATCATTTTCACCTCAATATATATCCCCCTCGTTTTAGTGATGGACAAGTCCAACATAAGGGAGGCTTCTCGGGTGACAATAGGGGGATTGTAATGGAAAGGGCTAAGAGATAAAGGATACACACTTATAGGTCACAATTAAAGGATCTTGAGCCATGGTGGAGGATGAGTATAGGTCAAGGAAGAGGCTACCAATTGATAGTACCTGCAAAACAATTGTTAGACAGCCCAAAACAAGACAATGTATGATAAAATAAGCCCTAAGACAAGAGGAAAACCAAAAAGAATTCTTGTTGTCCCAAAATTGTAGCGTATAAAAGCGATATATGAGTAACAATAGAATTATAACAGCTGCAAATCATACCATCAAAATCAACATATGATATTGGACAACAAAGTTTGTAATTAGTAAACGATATTCCAATGATTAAACCAAGATTTTGATGGCAAAAGAGCATTGTAAAAGAAATTTATCAGAAAATGTTTGTGACAGCCCTATGGCTATAGCAAACTTTTACTAAAATTGTAACCACTAAAATCAACAAGTAAATCGTCCAAACAATATCCCCTTACCAATAGATTAATTATCACAGCTCACAAGCAAATTTCAGCGGTAGAAAAGTAGAGAAATTGTATGAGAAAAAGTGTTTTTTGCAGCCCTAATGGTTGTAGCTTAATGTTTATTACAACACAATGATCACTTGAAAAATTGAGATGCCCTTGATGTGGAAAATATTCTAAATCATGTAGAATTTAAATCCAACTTGATCAATTTCAATTCCTTAATTTGTACGCTTACCATTGTAACAAATAACAATATCCAATGCAAAGATTAGTTCCTTGTTATTAGGTGAATGGAGTCTCTTCCTTGGAAAAAAAACTAACCAAAGAGGAAGAACAAGATTTCTTGAGATTTAACCCCTTATAAAACCCAAGGAAACAACAATCCTTCCAAATCGCCTAGCTTGGAATCCAAGATGAACTAGGGTTTAAAATATTCTAGGGGTGTAATATCTCTTACTTCCTAGAGAAATAAACCCTAGCTAATCCTTGCAAAAAGGGTGTAAACCCTCTTACTCCTTGTGTAAATCCTTATACCCCTTCAAAAGGAAAGAAGAATAAACGTTGGTGGAGGGTGTAAGACTTTTTACTCCTCTTAGGGTTCAAGATATTTTTCTTGAATTTAAACAAGCAAGATAGCAATAGATTGCATAAATTACTCACCAAATCCAAGAGAAAGCATGAAATAAACCGTTACTACTAAGAAATCATTCAACAATTTTCCAAGAGAGACCACCAAGATAAATCGTTAGCCTTTAGAGCTTCCAAAACAATACCTTTCATCCATTTGCACAATAAAAAGAGAGGTTGAAATTCTCCAAGAGGGACGGAATTGCAATCCAAAGAGTAATATTATCAAGTGATGAGTTATGTTCAAGTGAAAATGACTTGCCTCTATTTATAGATATTTATAGAGGAAAACCCAAGTCATAGTTTTTCCACATTACAATTAAATCCATAATTTTAGGCTAAAACCAAAATTACAATTCTTAACTAGTATAGAGATTTGTTCTTTTTGTCCACATAGGATGCAAAATAGAAAAATAATGGCATGGAATCCCCCAAAAATATTCTCCAAGGTGGCATGTGTGAATGAAATCCTCCAAAGGCTAGGACATCAAGCTAGGAGGGTGCCACGTCATCCCCAAATCAAGCAATAATGTGGGGTTCAAAGCCCACAATGCCACTAAGTGCACCAAATGTGCCAAATGTCCCCTCAAAAGTGTGACATCATGCTCCAAGAAGGGATGTTTGGGAATAGGATGGTGACATCATATCCTCTTCATACTTCTGGGCCTCGTCCAAGTGTTAAATACATCCCCCAAGGTGAAACCTTCATCATCATATTCCTCCAATGTGTGGGGTGCAACATATATCCATTGGAATTTCAAGACCCTATGAAGGTCCAAGTGGCTTAGTCCCTCCATGAATAGCTTTCACCAGGAAAGGTCCTGCAAAGACAAGCAAATACACCCCCCAAGGGTCCACAAGTCACATGAATCATGCCAACTAAGACACATTTAATAAAATAACCACTGAAACAAGTGCATTAAGTCCCCCCTTTTCAAATTAAACAAATGCTCAAAGACCTTATAAACTTTGCCAAATTTAGGTATGGGAGGGGTGCCATGGTGCCTTATTGGGTAAGCCAATTCCCAAGTCAAGGAATGTTTCCCAAGGATATCTTCTCTAAACCATGCAATGAGTATGAGGTGTATTGGGGTAATATTTTTGGGCACGGGGTTCTTGACATATTAAGGGCTCATATTGTCTCATCTATGGGTTCCTTTGTAGAGGGTGCATTGTATCCCTTTGTTTGCAATGAAACATTTTTCCAAGCCCTTTATTTTCCTTTATTTTTATGGTCTGAACATTGAGTGCTATATGCAATAAAAATTAAAAGAGAACTACAATTCCACTTGAAGTTAGAACACATTGAGTTCCATATGCAGTGGAAATTAAAAGACATCGCAATGTATTCCCCCGTCAAGTGAGACATTTTTATTTAATTTCTTTTTAGAGGTCCTCATTTTTTATGGAGAATTGTTTCATGGTTCTCGTAACCTTAGGGTGAGCATATAGAAGGATAAATTTTGTCTTTTTACTTTTACAGTGCCAGCTTTAACACCTATGGGCCTTCAGCCCCTTCTTCCCATGAAATGAGGTACAAGCCCTTCTTGGAGTCAATAAGCCCAAAAACCCAAAATATGAGGAAACACATGGGAAGAAGTATAGAAAGTGGTAAGTATGAGTGTGAATGGTATGAATACCCTTCAAGGAGACCCCCCAATACAAACCCTTTTCCCGAGAGTGACCAACTTACTAGGAAACCGTCTAAGTTTCCAAGCAAAAGTTACTAGGAAAAATATATAATTTCCAAGCAAACATTCCATAATCAAGACAGGACTCTTTGCAACATGCTCAAATGTTTCAAATATTAAAGTGACACTTACTATGAGACTTGACTTGTTACCTCATGAAGCAAGACTGCATGTTGTCTTTTCTAGGTAAAGTTGGTGTGGCGAATGTTGTTATGTTGTGACAATGAGTGGTGATGTGTGGTGGCGAGGAGGGGTTATATCTACTCAATGTGGGCCATGTCGGTCATATGGCTCTCAACACTCCATGTGCACTAACTATAGGCCTCCATACATCCTCTCCTTAGTTACCCCTAGGTTGGGGGGTAACATTTGGCTCCTACATGGGGCCTACATGGGGACATGTGCTCACCGTAGAGCGCATGAGAACCTTAACATCTCCTAGTATGACTTGTGCCTACACACACTCAAGCAAAATATTAAATCATCAGAGGGTGGCTAACTCACCCCATTATCAATATAAGAAAAAATTCAAAAAATTCAAAATTGACAATTATAAGCTTTCTCAAAGGAATTTTTTTTGCATTTTTTCAATAACTTGTAACTAACATGTAATAATTCAAGAAAATTCATCATAACAACTATGCATAAATGAAAGAAAAAAAATATGTAAAACAAAGCATATAAAATGAAATAAAATGAAACTACCCTACAATGACATGAACACACAAATGCAATGTAGAAAAGAAAATTACCTACCTACTTACCTGGGGCCCAAGACCCGTAGAAATCTGGTCCCGCCTATGTAGGGTCGAAGGATAGACCCATCAATTGGTAATGGTATCTTCCTTCCATCCATGTCAGATAAATAATAAGTACTCTTTTCAGACTTCTTCCTGATAATGTAAGGGCCAAGCCATAGAATTTCACTTTTGTTGTCATGCTTTGGCTTTCCCTTCCTTTTATCCCACATGAGTGTTAGATTTCCTTCATCGAATTCAACATACGACACATATTCAATGTAACATTGTGTGAGATGATCTAATCTGGATTTATTTTTGATAGCATGTTATCGCTCTTGATCCTTCTTATCCACATCCCTTTTGAGTATCTTGATGGATCATGGGTCCTTTCCCTAGTATTTCGCAAGTTTCTCCTTATACTTATCTACTTTGGTAGTAGTGTATTAATAAAATCTTCTCCAGTAAAATGTAAATCTCAAGGATCATAATATATGATCTAAGGTGTCATGTCATATTCACAATCACTTCAATATGTGATTCCATTTGGATCAATTACATGGTTCTTGGAAACTAGTTGACTATAAAGAATCTCAAATGTCCCATCCCACATAGGGATATGCGCATGAGTTAGGTCCATATTGAGAAAACCTCAAAGGTTAGCAGTCCAACTTCTTGACAAGAGCATGCTCCAATCATTTGGTACATCGGTCACAACCAAATTCATATTGATTTCAATGTGGGGGAATGATTTTATGTAAGCCTTCAAATCCTTTATCAGACCATAAACCTTGACTTTCTTTGAATCGATGCCACAAACGTTTCCATAAGGATGGTTTGTCCTCAAACCTATTTGTTTCATGACCTTCAAATGCATCATGTTTGTTGATGCCCCAGAGTCCAACATACAATTTTTCAAATGAGTATCATTTATGCACATAGAAGGATAAAAAGGGGGGTTGTGTTCTCTTCAGTTCCCATGATAAAGGGTGTTTAACATTATTTGAGGATCTTCAAACTCATCCTATAGATTCATATATTTCAATACTTTTTTCCTTAAAGAAGGAATATTTCACATCTCGGTCAAAGGCACCACCATGTTCATCTTTCCCATTATGTTGGTCACACCAATGTTGAGTTGAAAAATCCTCAATGGTTGGTGAGGGCTATAGAGGTAAATCATGAACGGGTGGTGGAGGATATGTGGGCACTATCTTTGGTGTTGGAGGAGGTGTCACTGGTGTTTTATCTTTCCCGGAGTATGCCAATATATGTTTTCTCCTTAACCTCTCCTTTGAAGCCTCATCCATTTGGTTCAAAATTTCCAAGTTATCTTGCCTAGATTTTCACTTCCTGGCTTCTGCAAGTTGTTCTTATGTGATGTCAATGTATTCCTCAGACTCAGCTTCATAAACTATATCTATAAAATTCAACCTATCAACAAAATTTGGATCCTCTTCTTCCTTTTGTCTTGGACACTCAGCTTCCCGACGGGGTTCTTCACAAGGTAAACTCCACAGTGAGCCTTCCAAGTTGATCATTCCAAAGGGATTCAGGGTATCAAGTGCCTTCACTTCTTGTTGTGGCTTTGGTTTATATCCTGTGTTTTACCTATGTTGTTTGATAAATTGAGGCCTTGGAGAAAAATGTTGCCTATCTAAATTCATCAACATGTTCATGATCAAGTTTTGGCTCTGGACAAACTGGGAATTCATTTGATCAAACTTTTAGCCAAAAGTGTGATTGGATCCTGTACATTGTTGGTTGAAAAATTCTCCTTAGGTTTTTCTCTGGAATGGGGGAACTGGAAAGGTTCAATCTTGGAACTAATAATATTTTCTTCAATCTACAGGTTATACTCTTTGGCCTTTGCTAAACTATCAGTCATAGTTTTCTTCAGGATAAAACCAAAATGCCCTTCAAAACCATTCAAATAAAGAAGGATAATGGTTGCTTGAGGTGGGAACAAGTCTTTTGGGATCTGACTGAGCAAGTTGTCAAATCTAGCATCAAATTCCTCCAGAATTTCATTTTATTTCTTCTTAATTTGGTTGAATTGCATCAATAACATTCCACTATTTTTCTTCGTTGTCCATCTCCTTTTGATCAAATTTGTGAAAGCCTCATATGATTGCAAGTGATTTTCAGGAAATCCTTTGAACCAATTTTTAGCATCTTCATCAAGAGAGGTATCTAGTAAATTCATCTCAACATCTTCATGTTCGATATTGTTATCTTCCATAGCCATACCAAAAGTATCAAGGTTTTATTCAGTTGTAATGACATTGTTTTCGGTGAATTTGGGTAACCACTTATGAGATTTTTTAGGCATGTTATTGGGGTATTCATGGATAGTGGTCATATTCAATGGCTTGTAGAGGTTTATATCCCAAGGATGATCCATTTGGGAGAAAGGAATACTTTATTGAAATAAGGTTTTGAAAATGGGTGAATTATAAGGAGGCATTCGTCAGTAAACTTTAGAAGGCTTAAACCTTCCTTTGGGAAGCATCTTTTGGAAAGACATGTTCTCAAGTTGTGGAGTCGCTAGATGAAATTTATGAAAATATCATCAAAAGTGAAAAGTGAACTACCCTCAAATGGAATCACCAGGAAATCCAAGGGTAAAGGCTTTGTGATAGACTTTACAAGTGTCATTATGTGATCAGAAAGGATTCAAAATCCTCCTCGGCAATGGCGCCAAAAATTTATCACACAATTTGTAGCTAGGGAAATTCTCAACCCGAACAACAAACGTGTGACACAACTAGGGGTGTCTATCATAGTCACCTCAATATATATCCCCCTCATTTTAGTGATGGAAAAGTCCAACACAAGGGAGGCTCCACATCTGAACCTAGGTGGATTGTAAGGGAAAGGGACAAGAGTTCAAGGAACCACCCCTATAGGTCATGATGAAAGGATATCGAGGCTTCATGGAGGATGATTATAAGTCAAGGAAGAGGATTCCAAATGATAGTACCTACAAAAAAATTATTAGAAAACCCAAACCAAGACAATATATGATCAAATAAGCCCTGAGACAAGAGGGAAAACAACAAGAAGTATTGTTGTTCCAAAATTGTAGCATATAACAGTGATATATCAGCAATAATAGAAGTATAACAACTGAAAATCAGACCACCAAAATAAGCATATGATATTGGACAACAAAGCTTGTAATTAGTAGAAAATATTCCAAGACATGAAGTATTCACAAGAAAGACATGAAGTATTCACAAGAAAGAATGTAGAGCTCTTCACGCAATTAAGCATTATGTGCAATTTATGGTGTCTCCATAATACAAAATTTGATTTGCAGACTAAATGGTTACATCTAAATATTATATTGTTCATTTAACCATACACATAATCATGTCAATACATAGAGGTGGACGAGACACTTATCTACAGAAAATTGAGATATGTTGAGTATTGTTGTAGAGAGAACTGCTCTCCACCCAACCGTAGGAAAGGTTGCATTAAACTTCACTACAACCAGCCACCCCCTATATAGGATACGATGTCACGAGAGGAGTTATGAAAGATGTTTATCTGGGTAAGTCCTTGTTTCCTTTATCTCCCCCTTTTATTCTCGACTTCTTCCCTCGTGACCTCATGGATCATGCCAGAAACTTCCTGAAGGTACTTTCCCATCCATTCTTAACTCCTTCAAGAACTATTCCAACTACTATCTTAATGGATAGTCAGTTTCTAGGGCTGAGGATAGTTCAAATCCATATCATTTTAATTACACAGGATATTGCTTGGCAGATTCATTCAAAATAGTGATGGCCTCCCTCTTTCCCACTCCTCTCATGGCATTGTAAGTTGTGAAGGTCATCCCTTCAGTAGTAACTCAACATTCTCTATTTTATTAAAAAACAAACATAGTTGTATATATATAAATATTACAAAATCTATCAAGGCACATTGTTTATGATTGATCAACCACGGGTTGGATTATTGTTTTTCCATAATAACACTTATAATTATAGACTGGGGAAAACAGGGGTGTTACAATCCCCTCCCCCTCAAAGGAAAATTGCCCTCGGTGTTCTATTTAACACAAGAAATTCCATATTTAGCAATGAACAAAACATTGTATGCATGTTTCATGGCATCCTCCATTTCCCAAGTTGCTTCATCGGGACCAAAGTGTTTCCATTGCACCTTAACCTAGGAAATGGTTATTTTCCTGAGAGATATCTCTCTCTTGTTTAGGATACATTGTGTCTTTGGTTGGAACTCTCCCTCTGAATCCACATGTATCACACACCATTCAATTATGTGAGTAGAATAATGTATATATATCTTTAATAAGGAAACATGGAACACATTGTGTGCCTTCACTATTCGAGGCAAGGCCATTTTATAGGATACAGGTCCCACTCTACTCAGAATTTCAAAAGGGCCAAAAAATCTAGGTGCTAGCTTAGCACACACTCCCATTCTTAAGGAGCTTATCCTCGGTTTTATTCAGAGATACACATTATCTCCTATTTTAAACTCTTTATGACTTATTTTGTTATCTTCATAATTCTTATGTCGCTCTTGGGCCACCTTCAGATTTATGTTTATCTGGGTCGTGTGTTTTTCTAGTTCCATTAACATTTTAGGCCCAAGGGTAACCTTGTCTACTGGATTATCTCAGTAGATTGGAATATTGCATTTCCTGCCATAGACGGCCTCAAAAGGGGTCATTTTCAAGGATTCTTTCTATCCATTATTGTAGGAAAATTCTACTAGGGGTAGATACTCTTCCCATTTCTTGGGTTGATGCATCACATGCATCCTTAACATGTCTTCTAATATTTGGTTCACCCTCTCTATTTGTCCATCAGTTTGAGGGTGGTAGGCTATACTAAACAACAGTTGCGTTCCACAATCAGTGAACAAGGACTTCCAAAATTCCAAGGTGAATTTGGAATCCATATCAGATATGATTTCCTTGGGCATCTCATGCAGTCTGAATATTTATTTCATGAAGATGTTGGAAATTTCTATTTCCTTGCAAGTGGATTTTACCGGGATGAAGTGGGAAGCCTTGCTCAATTTATCCACAACTACCATGATGGCATCATTTTGTTTGGTCATTTTGGTTAGTCCATTGATGAATTCCATGGAAATGGTTTCCCATTTCCATTCTGAAATAGGCAAGGGCTACAACATCCCCGTTGGGTGTTCTACCTTGACCTATTGGCAGTCTAGACAGTTAGCTAGATAATCAGTTGTTTCTTTTTTCATTCTTGGCCAATAAAACAGTTTACTAAGGGTTGTAAGCATCTTCTGATAACTAGGGTGACCAGCATATGGCCTTTTGTGCAATTCATCCAATATGAATTTTTTCAAAGTGTCACAATTTGGGATATACAACCTCCCTTTGTATGTTAGTAGGCCATCACTTGTCAGTTGATAATCCGCATACTTATGTCCAGTGAGTTCTTGTTCTAGGGGTATCTTCGTGGTTTTGAAGAACTTATCTACCTCTTGTGCACTTTTAACTCTTTCCTTGAGGTCTATATCACAAGTACTCGTGGATTCTAAATGAATTACCTTCATAGTTCTATTGAGAGCATAATCCACTCAGTTTTCTTTTCCTTTGATGTGTTTGATTTCAAAGTCAAAATCACTAATAAGATCCATCCACCTAGATTTCTTAGCATTTATCTTGGGCTAGTCAATTACATACCTCATCCCACTATGGTTGGTCATGAGGACAAACCTTCTACCTAGTAATTAGCGCCTCCACATTTTCAAATCATTCACTATGGAAGTTATCTCCAGGTCATGGGTTACATAATGTATTTCATGTTTACTCAATTTTCTAGATTCATAACATATTACATGTCCCTCCTGCATGAGGACTTCTTCGAGTCCCTCTTTGCAGGCATCAATGCACACCATGTATTCCTTGTTTGGATCTTCAATTTTCAGTATGAGGGCATGTGTTAAGAGGTGTTTCAGCTGCTGGAAACTTCCCTCACATTTTTTTGTCCAAATAAATTTCACTCCCTTTCTCTGCAGTGAAGTGATTGGATGACCAATCTTAGAAAATCCTTTTATGAATCTCATATAGTATCCTTCTAAGCCCATGAAGGATATAATATCAGTGACATCCCTAGGTGTGGGCCAATATATAATGGATTTGATCTTATTAGGGTCAGTTGCTACCCCTATCTTAGAGATAACATGGCCTAAATAATGGACTTGCCTTTATAAAAAGTCACACTTACTAATCTTAGCATAGAGCTTGTGCTCTCTTAGTACTTGGAGTACTAATTGTAGGTGCTCTTCATGCTCTTCCTTACTCCTTTATTAAAATAGGATGTCATCAATAAAAACTAATACAATTTTGTTCAAGAACTTGTTGAATACATTGTTCATCAAACACATGAAATTGGTTGGTGAGTTGGTAAGACCAAATGGCACCACCACAAATTCATAGAGTTTGTACATTGTCCTAAAGGTGGTTTTATAGATGTCATCATCCTTGATTTGAACTTGATGATATCTGGATCTCAGATCAATCTTGGAAAACATGGTGGCACCTCTTAATTGGTCAAATAAGTCATCAATCTTGGAAAACATGGTGGCACCTCTTAAGTGGTCAAATAAGTCATCAATCCTGGGCAGGGAGTACTTGTTCTTAATTGTCATTGTATTGAGTTTCCTATAGTTTATGCACAACCTACATTTTCCATCCTTCTTCTTTACAAATAAGGTTTGTTCTCACTAGGGAGACACACTAGGTCGAATGTACCCCTTTTTTTACATTTCCCTCAGTTTCAATTTGAGCTCAACTAACTTTAGGGTACTCATCCTATAGGGTTCTCTAGACATTGGCACTACTCTAGGTACAAGCTCTATTGACAAATCAATATCTCTCTTGGGAGATAACTCGAGTACCTCTTCTGGAAACACATCTCTAAAATCTTTCAGTATAGGGTGCTCTTCTAGGCTTGGTTTTTGGTTTTTGGTTTTTAGTAGAATCTAATACCTATATTGCATTCAAAGGGAACCCCTTCCTACAATACTTCTTCATTTGGAGGGATGATATCTTTCTTACTCAGACATATTTTTCAATTCCTTGTAAGGTTCTTCTCTCCCCTCTGCCATCTTCGCATTATAAGGTTTTGTTATAACAGTCCAGATTAGCTTTATAGGAATCCAACTAATCCATGTTGATCAACATGGCGTATGATACTAGGTGAAGGATATCAAAGGTGGCTTGGGTGGGAAACCCATTAACAATGGTTGGGCATGTTTTTATGACCCTTTCTACCCTTCTTTTTGTTTCTATGGCCAGTTGTACCATCCATGGATTAGTGTGTTTTTCTAGTTGTAATTTACACTTCTCAATAGTTTGAGGAGAAATAAAACTCATATTAGAACCAACATCAATCATAATATAAATAAGATGTTTTGTGACCATACCTTCCATTTCCACCATCGAGTCTTGGTGGTATGCTTGTCTATTGTCCAAATATCCATGGACATTTGGTAGGTTTCTAACCACATCATTGACTGTGGTAGCCTCTTAGCCATTGTAAAATACCTTGTTGTTTGGCTACCTATGAGGGCAGTCTCTCAGCATGTGTTCTTCTCCACAACCCCAACATTTCAACGGTTCCTTCTTTGTTCTTTCAGTCCTACCCAGGGCTGATCCAATAGTCCTATATCAACCTTGAGATGGGAAGTTTTGTTGATTCACACTTTTGATAGGGAAACCCATCCTGGGATTCTTCCCAAAATTCTTGAACCTTGAAGGTTTAACTCCCATCTTCTTGAATCGTATTTTATTTTTCTGCTTCCATTCCTTGGGGGGTTCTATTTTTTTGGTTGAGTTGCTCGTAATAGTATCTAGCCTTCTTAATGGTGTCTTCAAGGGTTTTAGGTTCATCAAATTCAATCTTGTTCCGGAAGGATTGAGGCATCCCACTAAGAAATGGTTGCATATTTATCTTTTCATCCTTTATGTAGGGTACATACCTCATCATTTCTAGAAATTTGTTGATGTATTCATCTATAATGATTTTCCCTAATTTGAGCTCATAGAAATCCTTCATATTTTCATCATAGTATCATTCAGAAAGGTACTTCTTCTTGAAGTAATTCTCAAACTTATTCCAGGAAAACCCCTTTTCCTAGATTCCTTATACATTCCTAAGGTCTTCCCACCAGATAGAGGCCTTTCCATTCAAATTGAATATAGCTATTTGGGATTTCAAGTTCTCAAAGTAGCTATGAACTATGAAATACTTCTTCAAGCCTAGTATCCAAGCTTATGCCTCTTCCCCTTTTTTATTTCCCCATCAAAAGTAGGTGGATTGGATTTCTTAAATTCCTCGGGATTCCTCCCCTTGGAGTACTTCCTTTTCTTCCCCTTCTTCTAGGAATGGAAACTGGTCTTACTGTTTGAAAGTTTTGTGGAGGTTTCTACTACTTCACTAGAAAAATCCTCAGATGGACTTTTTATTTTGGTATACTTCTTGTCTTCACGACTAACCTTATTGAGATGGTTTCTTCTTGCATTGTTTTTTTCAAGTCTGGGCCTCTGCATTTCAAGTAAACTATGGGTTTTCTCAGGGGCCCATGTTGCAGTTGTCATTGTAGTTCTGACAAAATTTGCAGTAGGACCGCATTTATCTCGGTCTATTTTTCCTTCTCCTTCATTAGTCGTTCATTGTCAGCAAGCTTTGCATATCTGCCCTAAGACTTCTCATGGTCTCAACCAAGTTTGGAGGGGTTTATAACATTATTATTTCATTAGATTCTTCCTCTTTTTTATGGGAAATATCCTCCCATTCATGGTGGGTCACCATCACCATTCTTAGAGATTGTCTAGAAAAATCTTGGACTGGTTAAGTGATTAGAATCAACAATTCTTTGTTAGTCGACTTGTCCATTAAAAAAAAACATGGCACATTTGTAAATTGATATTATGTTGTAGAAATATAGTTTTTTACAGTAGTATACAGTCCCTATTTAGTTGTGTAAAAGCAACGTATAATCATATTCCTCTCTCCTGTAAGAAGGTTTTTGATAAATCCTCGCGATTAATTATTTCTTGGGTTATTATTCTCGAGATTTTGGGGTTAATCGTTAGACAATGAATTTCATTGGGCTTCCACGCGCTTGGTAAAATGGGGACTTAGGAACC
>JZKD02S0789260.1:0-14626 GCA_000966675.3 Picea glauca | reverse complement strand
CCACAAAAAAATCCCAAGTGGGCTCGGCCCCATATATTCCAGACTCCTCTGTGGAACTCTGCTCCTAGTAAGTTTCCCACCAATGTTTGACATGGGGGAGAGCCTTAAGGAGTACAAAGGTGATCTTTTCCTTGTCGGAAAAATTATGAACATAGAAATAACATTCTAGCATATTTAACCATTTATCTAGGGCATCTGCATCTATTTGACCTTCAAATACGAGGATATCAATATTAACCTGTACCTTGAAAGGTGATGTGCCTCCAAAGTGGCCGCTTGATGAAGATGTGCCTGATTCTCTTGGGAGGCGTTGAAGGATGTGGGAAAAATTCTCCATCATTTCGTTCCTCTGTCGTGTGAGAGCTTGCTCAAGCAACAGACTGATAGGATCGTCTGCTTCATCGTTTTTATTTTCTTCCACCATTGAGGGTTTCTTGGGTGTGAGAGAACGATTGTACTCAAGAGAGATAATCTCGAGACCCAACTTTCTATACTCAGACCTCGTTGGGGACATGCTCTGAAAACGATCAAGAGCAACCTGCTCTGATACCACTGATCCAGATTATTTTCGACACGAAATGAGATCGGAGATATAATAAAGAAATGCATAGAGATATTGCAAGAGAGACAACAATATAATATATATATAGAAAAAATATAACAAGAGTAACAGATATACAGTAATACACAATTTCTATTAATGAAATAAATGTACAGAGACTGTAAAAGTACAGAGTGAAAGACTCGATAGAATGGTGGTAGCTTATCTCTGAGAAGAGATGTGACGACTACTCACATTCGCAAGAAGATGATTATTGCAATGAGGCTCTAAGGGCCTTTTTAACATCAGTAAAATCCAAAACCCTAACCTCGGAAGATGAAAAGCCAAAAGGTTTGTGGGCCCCGATGGGGGTAGTTGATACGTCAACTTCCCAGGGGCATAACTTTTGCATACGATCTCCGTTTGGGGCGCTCAATAGCTCGTTGGAAATATCTATCTGAGAAATACAACTTTTGGGTGAGAAACATTGATCTACAATCCATTTTTCTCCCCGTTTTCGCAAAAAAACATCATTTAGGGCCTCAAAATGGCCCCAGAAGTTAAAAACTGCTAAAAATAGTAAATGACCAAAATTGCCAGAAACATGTTTTGGTCCAGTTGGAGAAGGTGGGTGGCCACCGATATCCACTTGGATCACTAAAAATGTATAACATATCCATTTCTCCTTATGGAAGACCCCTCAGGCTGGCAAGAGTCTAAGCTCTGATACCACTGTAATGTTCCCAAGCCAAGAGGCCAAGAACATTTCATTTTTGCATGATTTTTAAACTTTTTCTGGTTGTGGCATTTCATCAAACACTTGGATGGTTTGCTTATGTTTGGGTGTTTACTTGCAGATTGGCTTCTTAAATTCGGCCTTAAGGTTTACATTTAGTTATCACACATAGATATGAGACATAATCAATGGAAATACAATATACACCAGATATGGAACCAATAGAAAAGATTCGACCTTTATTATTATAATGAGAAAGAACTTGATACAAGGATGATGCAGATCTGGAATGATCAACAGATGGATCCAATAAACATACTAAGAACTACTACAAAATGCTCCCGATGAGTAACTACAAGCCCCCAAAGGCTGAATATACCCTGAAGACCAATACAAGATAGATCTGAGCCGTATGAAGTGCCAAACCCAAAGATGGATGATGTTATGCCTTGCTAGAACACTAAAGACCCTCAACAATTCGACCGTGCCGCCAAAGACCACCAAACCCTCCGATGAATATGCCAAACTGTAGATCGACCCAATACAAGACCCCGAGTAAAGTCTCAGGTGGATCGGTGAAGGGATGACCCACTAAATGAATAACCCTCTGTTGGACTTGTGCCCCACTCGATGATTGAAACCCTAGATAATTTGGCCTCCCTCCTAGAGGCCTCCAAATGCTCTACAAAACCACTGGAATGATAGATCGGGGCTCCGTTACCTCACTGGTGAAGTCCCAAGAGAAATGATGAAGTTCTGATTTATCAAATGAATGAAATCCATTTATGAAGTGTGCTCCTCTCCAATTCATCCAATTCATATAGTAAATCAAATGACACATAAAACTCCTCCGGAATGCACTAGATCTAATGGCCAAGACCCTGCAATGAAAGCCCAGGTACTAGAATCTCCAGAAGCCCTGCCAATCGCATGGAACAAAATTCCCTCAGTGGATGGTGCGCCCCCCTTGCTGGAAACCGCCAATGGTGCGCCCTCTCTCTTCCTATGCTTGTGGATGGTGTAGAACCCTCCTGTAAATGAGTAGATATGAACTAGAATGGTGTGGGGGAATATTGCATCCCTGAGACCAAGCTTGGGACAAGCTAGTGGAATCTTTCACCACCAAATCATCCTCTAGGGTTTGTTAAGTCAAAACCCTCAAAACCCCCAAGGTATGGGCTCACTAGCTAGAAGCGAGGTATCAAAAGATAATCATACATGAATGAGAGAATAGAGGCCCTTGCCTCTCTTTTATACTTTCTTCTCACCTTGTCCCTCCAAAGTGACATTTACTTTATTAATTATTAATTAATTAATTAACCTTTTTACCTTTGAAAAGCACCTTATCTCTCCTTGTGGCTTTCCTAGCCATCGAAAGTCACTTCTCATCATGCTATCCTGTAGTGTTGTTCCTCTTGATTCCAATGAGCTATTACACTGAGAGGTTCCTCCAAGTATTGTGCCCCAAATGACCTCCTTAGTGAATTTAATTAACTTATAGCTCAAAATACTCAAAATCATTGAAACCGTCAGAATGCAACGGAACCAAAGCCAATCTGTGCGGAATAGATCATAATGATGAAATAGGATGAGTGATGCAAGATGAACCCCAAAATATCCCTCAATAGTCACTGTACTTTCTATAACATCCATCTGGCTGTTCTGGTCATCATAACACCCTGAAAGGTAATGATGTCCCAAAGTGGGGACATTACAGCTTCCTTGGCAGAGCCATCCGATGGTGTAGGGTTGCGAGTGGGGCATTGTCAGTAGCACTATATTCTTGAATACCTCTGCTGAGATGAGGTTATTTTGGCTACCACTATCAATGATGAAGTGCAACAAAGTGCCTTTCACCCACATCTGTGAATGAAAGAGGCCCTCGCCTTCCTCTGGATCATCAGGTTCACTGGGATGGATCTTGGTGGTAAAAATGGTGGCATTGGGTTCCACATCAATGTTCTGTCTCCCATTTTCTAGTTCTAACTCAGATTCATAGCCCACATCTAATTCATAGGCTTTCACCTCAGCCACCAATGACTACTTTGAGCGATAATCAACAATGTTATGCTAGGGGCTCCTATGGAAGTCACCCCACTTCCCGGTATCCTTCTTTATCTTTCCATTGTCCTTCTTTGATTACAGCTTGGAATGGTTGTCCTGAGGTTGCCCATGTTTTCTCTATCCTTTTTTCTTTAGGTTGGGGCTTCCCTTGCCTTGCTTCTGTTGTGAGGGGTTCCCAGACCCAAATTGCCGCGTCTTTTGTTTAAGCTTCTTCTCAATTTTGACGACATATTGATAGGCCGCGCCTAAGGATGAGATGTCCAAAAAATCCATTTATGTCTAGATGTATCTATGCATACCACTGCGGTACTTGAGCACTAGATTTCACTCATAATATTTGATACCCAACTTGGTGCGCAAGGTATGGAAGACATTGGTGAGCTCTAACATTGTTTAATCTCTTTACTGCCGCAATGTGGTCCATCTTGTATACAAGTCGTCATAGCTTCCAATAGGCTAGTATTTTTCCTTAATAACATCCTTGAAGGAACCCCAAGTGGGTGCAACTGCAAATAATGTGGATTCCTCTACTTCCTTTTGCTCATAGAAACTCTCCCACCAATATTTGACATGGGGGACGACCTTGAGGAGCGCAAATGTAATATTTTCTCTATCGAAAAAGTTGTGGACATAAAACTACCCTTCTAGAAGGTTTAACCATTTATCTACGAAATTTGCATCTATTTTCCATTCAAATATAGGGATATCAAAATTGATCTATACCACGAAGGGGGCGATGCCTCCGCTTGAGGTGGATGCGTCGCTTGTCTGCAACCATCGAATGATTTGTGCAAAGTTGTCCATCATCTCATTCCTATGTTGCTGGAGAGATTCCTCGAGCAATATTTTGAAAGGATGTCTTATATCATCATATTTATTTTCTCCCACCATTGACGGTTTCTTGGGTGTGTGAGAGAAGTTGTCCTCAATAGAAACAAGCTCGAGACCCAACTCTCTATACCCTGACCGCGTCGAGAACATGCACTAAAAATCAACAAGGAGTAGATTGCTCTGATACCACTGATATGGATTTATGAGCGGGAAAAAATGAAAACACAAAATTATAATTTTAACACAGAGGAAAAATGAATAATAACAAAAATACTGTAAAACTTGACTTCTATTAAACAAGAAATATACTGAAACTGTAAAATGCAGATTGAAAACAAGCTTACTAGAATGGTGGCAACTTATCTCTGAGAAGAGATGTGATGACTATGCTCATTCATAAGAAGATGAGTACATTGAGGCTCTAAAGGCATTTTTACAATAAACATGAATTCCAAAACCCTAAACATCCAAAAACCTAATCCTAGGAGATGAAGCGCCAAAAGTCATGTGGGCCCCATTGGGGTAAGTTAGTACATCAACTTCCCAAGGTCGTAATTTTTGCATACGGTCTCCGTTTAGGGTGAATGATAGCTCGTTGGAAAGGTTTTGATGAGGAGATTCATTCCTTAGGATTTATTAGAGCCTTGTTTTATTATTGAGGTGCCTGATCGTGAAAAAATGACATTTAGGGCCTCAAAATGGCCCTGAAAGTTTGGGACCCAAAAAATTGCTGAAAAGAGTAAGTTGCCAAAAAAATATTTTGAGCTAGTTGGAATAGGTGGGTGGCCACCGAGATCATCCTAAATCATAAATTCTCAGAATGATAACATATAGCTTTACTTGGTTGCATCAAGATCGCGCCCATGGCATATCCGCTTGCATCTGATGGTTGTTGTAGATTTGCCAACGCCAAAACTCGTGCAGTGCTTATATTTTCCTTTAATGTCTCAAAGGATTTTTGTTGCTTGCCTCCCCATTGAAAGACTTGTTTAACACCCGTTAATGCATGTAGAGATGTCACTATGTATGGAAAATTAACAATGAATTTCCTCCAGTACTGTATTTCTCCTAAGGAGCTCCTGACTTCAGTGGCAGTAGTTGGCTTGGGCCTTTTTAGAATGACTTATACTTTTTCAATATCCATTTTCAATTGACCATTCCCTACAATGTAACCCAAATATACCAGAGAATTTTTTCCAAATTCACACTTAGACATATTAATATACAACTTCTTCTTTTCCAAAAGTTCAATTTTTTTTCTAACATGCATCAGATAATTTTCCCATGTTCGACTGAAGATAAATGTGTCGTCTAAATAGACAATAACAAAATCATCTATGTAAGGTATGAACACATCATTCATCACTCTCATAAAATTTGTTGGTGCATTACATAACTCAAATGGAATAACCAACCATTCGAACAAGGCTTGCTTAGTCTTGAAAGAAGTTTTCCATATATCTATTGTAATTCTAATCTGATGGTAACCACTTCGCAAGTCCAACTTAGTGAATTACACACCATTCTTTAACTGATCTAATAGAGAATCTATTCTTGGAAGAGGATAACAATTTTTTACTGTAATCTTGTTCAGGGCTCGAAAATCAATACACATCCTCCATGTGCCATCTTTATTTGGAATTAATACAATAGGAGAACCACACGAAGAGGAGCTTGTTCTGATGATTCCTTTATCGAGCAACTCTTGAACTTGCTTCTTGATTTTTACATTCTCGATTACTGATGACTTGTACACTCCAATATTTGGAAGAGGAGCATCCTGCTGCAAATATATTTCATAGTCAACCTCTCTTTTAGGAGGCAAGCCTGTGGGTTCCTGAAATAAATCATCATAATTAGATATGATGTTGATCAATTATTGCTTATTATTTGGATCACAACCTACTAAAGCATATGTTATATCTTCTTCTTTCTATTTCACTATCATGAGAACACAATATTTACTTGTGCTCATGAGTCTCTTCATTTTCCCTGTGCTCACCAAAGAAACATTAATTTTGATGCAATGAGATTTGACAATATATTCAATTCCATCCTTGAGAAGGTGATATTTATTTTCTTCTCGATAAAACACAACCTTCCTTTCAAATAGATATGGACTACCCAAGACAATGTCGCAAATGTCAAGAGGTACAACATCTAACTCAACCTCATCAAAGAACTAAGCTGTAATTGCAAACCTGATCTTACATTGCTTTGTTACCTGCAACTTAACATAGTCACACACCCAACCTAATGGATATGGATTTTTATGAGGTGTCGTCTTCAATCCTAACTTCTTAACAATTGTTACAATTGTTACAATCTGACCCTATATCTTGATGAGTTGATGTAACAATCTTCTGCTTCCCTTTATCCTTGTATTTCTTTGGTCGTAATTCGGGATGAAAATTCCAACACTATGATTCCCCATGTCCCTTTCTTTTATAGTGGGAAGATGTAGATATTCACTCAATTTACTTCAATGTGGCTGATTTCTTACTCTTCCATTTATCTTTGGGTTTCTTCTCAAACTTGAATGGATTCTTATATTCGCTTGCATGCTTACCCTTACTAGCCTCTAGATGTGTAGCTTGTATTGACACCTTATCAATGTCAGTAGGGCTAAACATTAGAATAGTGTGACGAAGATATGAGTGCATTCCACCAATGTACTTCAGAAGAGTTTCATGAGTATACAACAACATTCCTAGGGATAATGCCTTCTTTTTGAATTCATGTGTATATGCCTGAATATTCTGGCCTTTACCCTGTCTCAGGTGTTGCCACTCGATCATTGTCATCTGTGTATGTGCCAATGGATAGAATTGTTTTTTGATAGCCTTAGTAAACTTATCCCAAGAAGAGATTACTTTACATTTTTGAACCAGATCAACTTGCATCTTACTCTCCCACCATATTAATGCAATGCCACTTAGTTGAAGAGCAACTAAATGTATCTTTGCAGTCTCATCCATGATTCGTTGAACCTTGCAATATACCTCTATTTTCTTGATCCAATTGTACAATTTCTTAACATTCAATTCTCCATCATAGGTCAGAAACTCGAACTTAACATCCAATTTTAATAAAGGAAAATTATGGTCAATCTTCTTAGAGGACTTGTTTCAATGAGAAGAAAGTTTACTCGCTTCAGAAGAAACTGATGATGATGATGAGGAGGAAGGGGAAGGGGGCTCGAAAGGTCCATCACCTTCACCTCCTCCCTTTATCAAATATTCTCTTCTTCTAGGCCTTTGAATTCTCCGTTCTAACTCATCTATTGTTTATTTTAGTGATTGCAGCATAACTATGATCTGTTCACGAGTCATGGGATGATCTTCTTCTTCTCTTTCCAAAGTCATCTTATGTCGTCAAAATCTCTTTCCAATTTTAGACTTATAACTTGCAAGTTTTCCTTTTATCAAGTTTGAGTTTGGATCTTGTAAGCATCCACTTGAAAAATACTTGTCAAACAATCTCTGATACCAACTTGATCCGAAAAATCCTTAGATGTTGATTTTAAATATACATAATCATCTACTTGATCTTTGAAATAAAATGATCACTCAATGGTTTTGCAAATTACACGTGAAATACTTATCTAGCCAATTCCACTTCAATGATAAATGACTTGCAAATAATTGAACTTGAAATGAACAACAAAAATATAATCACATACACAAGTTGGAAAAATCAGAGCTCACCCAATTTAAGCCACCTCTCAGGGTCCACTTCCAATAGAGACTTCTTATATTAATGCTCAAATGCTTGTGTTTTACAAAGACCTTTTTACATGTTTCTCAAATGCATAAATGAAGTGCACCGTTGGATACCTGGAAAAAAATCATGCTAAAATGATATAAAATACTTGAAATTTCGTCAAGATAACGCTTGACACACTTTACTTTCGACATGCATTGTGAGACAAAATTATGAATAGAAATGTGTTGTCCATGGCCTTGGGTAGCTCTCCATTAAATAGGGTGTCCTTCTTAACTAAATCTCAAAATTATTGGTTATCCATTAAGTATTGGTTCCTGGGTTTGTTGTAACAAACCACTTGTTTGGTCCATTGGTTAGAATCGTAGCATATAAAGTGGAGGTCGCAGGTTCTATACATGTCGACCATGCCATATATATATATAAAACTTTATGGAACCTTCACATAGGATTATAACATCGTTTCATGGTTATAATATAACCATATTACATATATGGTATATGGTTATGTTTTGTTATAATATACAATCATATGTTATATATAACTTATAACTTACCAACATCCACGTATATAGTGGGAAATTTCCATGGTTACATAACTTTACAAATGTTTAAAGAATATGGGTCAAGGGATAAGCCCTTGGCCCTATTCTTCCCCAAATCACATTATACCTTAACTTAAATAATTTTAAACACACACACACACACATATGTGTGTGTGTGTTAAGTCCTTTATGGTCGTGTGTTGGTAGTGAGGATATGTTAAAGCTTATGGAGGTCACGGGTTTGAACCTCGTCGATTCCATAACTTTTAATATATATTATCCATTATAGGCCAATGAGAGGCTACCATGTGGCGACCTCTCATTGGATTTCCAATGTCATGTGTCCAACAATGATTGGACCACCTATATTTGTACCTTGCCTAGTCAAATTCTAATTAGGTTCCACGTGTCACCCTTGTAGTGGTGACATGTGTCACCTCTTTGTTTTCCCTTGTACTTTGATCTTTAACTTTTTTTCCAGGTTTGACTAGAACTTTGACCACTCATAACTTTTGCATATGAGCTTCGTTTAAGGTGTCGTTTGCGACATTGGAATGATGATGATGAGCTCTACGCATTGATGTAATTTTTTAGACGATTTGATTTTTTTTCCCCAAGCCCTATTCTTCCCCAAATCACATTATACCTTAACTTAAATAATTTTAAACACACACACTCACACACAGATATTTGTGTGGTTGTGTGTGTGTTAATTCCTTGATGGTCAT
Organism: Picea glauca; assembly: GCA_000966675.3. NCBI lineage: Eukaryota > Viridiplantae > Streptophyta > Pinopsida > Pinales > Pinaceae > Picea > Picea glauca. The sequence goes on along the minus strand of JZKD02S0789260.1, from coordinate 5,458 downwards.
GTGTTGGTGGTGAGGATATGTTAAGGCTTATGGAGGTCATGGGTTCGACTCTCGTCGATTCCATAACTTTTAATATATATTATCCATTATAGGCCAATGAGAGGCTACCATGTGGTGACCTCTCATTGGATTTCCAATGTCATGTGTCAAACAATGATTGGACCACCTATATTTGTACCTTGCCTAGTCAAATGCTAATTAGGTTCCACGTGTCACCCTTGTAGTGGTGACATGTGTCACCTCTTTGTTTTCCCTTGTACTTTGATCTTTGACTTTTTTCCAGGTTTGACTAGAACTTTGACCACTCATAACTTTTTCATATGAGCTTCGTTTAAGGTGTCGTTTGCGACGTTGGAATGATGATGATGAGCTCTACGCATTGATGTAATTTTTTAGATGATTTGAAGCATTTGACTTTTGAGCATTTTTTAACCATTCTGGACCTCTGTGGATGTTCAATATCTTTTTGGACCTCTGTTAGCATTCCCAAATCCTCTTGGATCACATTGAAGAAGAAAAGAGAGATGATATAGCAAGAGATCCTTTCAAGATGTTTCTCAAGGAATCCCTTGTGCAATAGAGCAACAAGATGATGGATAAATTGGCTCAAATCCTTTAACGACTATTGATGGTGGTCAAGGCATCTTCGACAAACAACCATTTCAGAGGCACGACACCCTTCAAGGTACAAGTTAATTTTTATATCCCCTTATTTGAAGGCTTGATAGATGTAGATGATATAGATAAATGGTTGAATATACTAGAATTTTATTACTCTATCCAAAAAATTTATGATGGAGAAAAGATCACCTTACGATCCTTAAATCCCTTTCCAATGTCAAATCTTGGTGGGAAGGTTATTGGGAGAGGCACAACACAGATGAATCTACACCATTTGAGAGAGAACCCACATGGGCAACCTTTGTTGATTCCCTCAAGGAGGAGTTATACCCTATTGGAAGCTATGATGACTAGTATATGAGATGGATGACTCTGCGTCAAGAGAGAGACTAGACAATGTCAAAATATACCAACATATTCCATACCTTGCGTTGTTATGAACATAATATATAGAAATAGATATAAATTAAATAATAACAATTAATACATCATAAATGAAAAAAACATGTCTGATCTAAAGGATGTGTCTATTCACAAAAGGGAAACCCCTACGAGGGTATATAAATGAGACGTCATTCTCATTGCAATTACATCATTCTCTTATACACTTATATATTATTTACATTCCTACATGGATTATTGTGTTATATTCCAATTATTTTGGATATTCTTGTGTGAGCGAAATTTTGTTTGTCTCATGCACTCAAAGATGGGTATTCAAGATTATGAGAGACACTTGGTTCTAAAGTATTGTAGTGGGATACATAGGTACATACAAACATATATGAATTTCTTGGACATCTCCTCACTGGGAGTTGTTTATCGATATGTTGTCAAAATTGAGGAGAAATTTAAGTAGAGAAATAAGCAAGAGTTTGGGTCTGTAAAACTGTAACAACATAAGCATGGAAAAGGTGGCCCTAACTCACAGAACAAGGGACAACGCAAGGAAGGTCAACCTAAAGAAATTCATTCCAAGCCATAGGCAAAGAAGGGTAATGAGAAGATTAAGTGTTGACATCATTGCACACTTGCACATGTCCTTCTTAATTCTAGGAAGTTTAGACCCAGGGTTCATCAATATTTGACCAACAAAAACCTGTTAGGCCCCAACAACCCCCTTCTTTTTCTTTAATCAAAATCTAGGGTCCCTCGAAATTTTACTTGGATTCTTCATTTGCTTCCCTTTGACTTGATTTGATTGGTATTGGTTTGCTTTGTTTCGAGGTTTGTTTGATTTTATATTCTTTTCTTTTGTTTGGTTTGAATTTTATGAAATTTAAATGCCATTTTGTTTTTCTTTCTACAGAGTTTTAATGTTGATGGACGATCTTCATAATTTGAGAGTTTTTATTATGACACATCTTTTCTATGACATTTATTCACATTTGATCAAATTTGAATGAGGGAGAGACGAACATAGAAATCTTAATTTAAACGAAAACCTTAATTTTATCAACTTTTACTTTCGTTTAAATTATGATAATGTTTTCGCCTTTTGCTCATTAACAAACAATTTCACAAAATCATTTGGGAGGTTTAATTAATTAAATTATTTTGTTAGTTTGCATCTCATTTCAAAATAAAAATAAAATAATAATAAAAAGAATTATCTATCATTTGTTTGATTTTGTGAAAATCCAAAATTAATATTTTTCTCCTCTCCATCAACTTGAAGCTTCTAGAATTTTAAGATCATATTTCAAAGGAAAATATAAACAATGTTTGTTTAGAACTTATAGTTAGTTTAAATTCATTTTTGATTTTATTGTTCTAGATTTTGTTTTATTCACAATTTTTAGGTTATTAATTTAGGTTTCTTTTTGTTTCATAGGCTTTTATTATCAGTTATTTGGTACGAATTTGATCATGGTTTGATTTTATTATCTAAATACATTCAAGATGATTGATTCAAAAATAATACTGGATTGCTGCAAACAAATTTATGAGCAACAACAAATAAAATTTGGAAATGCGTCAAGAACAGACAGACGATTTTGCGAGACTAATTGCAGCCAAACCATGAGAAATCTGAAGAAACGGTTGAAAACCCATCTCCAAAATAGACCCATTTAACTTACATGCGTGAATGTTCCCAAACAAATGCACGATTTGAGAGATATTTGTGTCTCTTTACGAGACAAATTTCAGGTGGCAGAAATTATTAGTGATGCCCAAACTGCTCATTCATTGTATAAATATATGATACTTTACCCATGGTATCTTACTCTTTTTTGTCACAATCAGATCTTTTCGATATGCCAATATTTGATGAAATTAATTCCAAACATAACATTTATGAAGTCGGATTTGATGCTCTCTCACTTTCATCACTCGCATGGGAAAAAGACATGTTGCAATATGATTTTACATGATTTATTTTTGAAAAATACAATGCACTCATTCTTATGGAGATTAAATATTCTACATTGCATATTCATTCTTTGATTAGTTCGAATTTTAATGTCTATGCTTCACATTTTGAAACTATCAATTTCATCAAAGGAAGTGTTCAAACCAATAATCTAACTAATGTCATGAATCCTCTTATGATGTGTTCCCCATTGATATATCCATTTCATCGAAGTCATAGTTTGCATCCTAATTTTTATGATAGGATCTTAGAATGGCTTGAAGATTCATATCTAAAAAATCTTCATAATAAAGATAAAGTTGTGTTTTCTTTTTTCCTACCTAAATATATAGGAAGTAAGCATGGCATGATGTTTTTAGATCTTCCATGTGAAGAAATGGATGAACACTTGGAGAATTGTCAAGAGGATGGGGCACTTCGGCCCTAGCTGATGGTTATGTTAGGTTCCCATAATATTGACAAGTTTTCCAAACTTACTTACACTCTTCCATGCTATTATGACCCATATCACGACAAGATTGCAGAATGGTTGGAGGATTCATACATCAAGAAGTTTCAAAAAAATGGTAAGGTCATGCTTGTTTTGTTTTTAAAAGAATATATAGGAGGTAAGCATGACATATTTCTTTTGTATCTGCAAATAAACATTCTTTTATTTATTCTGATTTTCGATTTTCTATGCCTTGCAGGATTGAATATGCTCTTGTGACTGCACTGGAAATATGATTTTACTTAGCATTTTGATCTATTTAGTAGTTTAGAGTAGGTTTAGGAGTAGGTTTCATTTAGTTTTATTTCTCAGTGTTTCAGTTATGAACACAAGTGGGCACACCAAGAGAACCATAATATGAATGTTGTCAGGGAAGTCCACTTTAAATATTTTTCTCTCTGCTTTTCGTTGAATATTTCTTTTCAAAAACACAGTATCATTATAAAAATTTTAAATGGAAAGTAAAGAGATAAATAAATTTGAACTATCAATTCAACCTTGACCCAAGGTGCCACGAGTAGGATTGCACTCATATTAGTAAGGATTTTTCTATTTTCTTTTAGTCTATTTTATTTTTAATAATAATGCTTGGTCAAAGTAACATCTTATGCATCACTATCTTAAGAAAAAAACTTGCTCACACATGGTATTTTATATAATTTGGTTCTTCCTTTATTTTATAGTGGGATTCTAGTAGATCCCAAAGCTCAGGTTTATCTTTGGCCAAAATTGTTTCTGAAAGTGTGTTTTTGTTATTTCAATTTTGTTTGTTTTGATATACTTCTGATTTTGAATCCCATTAATAAAATCTGATTCAGTTTGCTGTGTCTGTGTTTTTTTTTTTTTCTTTCTTTGTTTGAACTTTCTTCTTGTTTGTCTTTTTGAATAATTATATTTCTGATCAAAGAGCGATTATCGAAGGAAGCATTCATTTCAAGACTTATTTTTTTGAAAGCAATTTGAAACAGTTCAAACAGTTTTTGATGTTAAGGTTCAACTCAGATAATTGATTTGTAAGTCAGTTGAGTACTATGAAATCCTAAACGGTCTTTGTTAGAGTATTACCCCTGAAATGTGTCAAGATCTTTGGGAATTACGATTATCCTTAGAATTTTTACGCCATCCATATTCTTAAGGAATCACTTTTAAGTGCTTCCCCATTCTCTAGATGATTTCTTAAATGAAATCTAAAATCTCTAAACCATGATAAAACTTCCAGTTTTGAAAGCAAATAAAAAAAAAATGATCAATTGTTCACCTGTATTGCAATTAACCTTTAGTATCAGCCCGCTCTCTTTGTCATCAATAAATCTATAATTGTATTATTATTTAAAAGTGGCATAAGAGGGTTGGAAGAACTTAAGTGTGGGAAGTGTGTGTAAACCCGCAGTTGTACTGAACAGGCTCGCTAGCAGCAGGTAAATGCTCACATGATACCAAGACAACTTCGTCAGGGTACTAAACAGGTCTGCTAGCAGCGAAGCAATGTTGGGTTGAGAGGTAGCATGCATATTCTTTTTAATTAAATTTTATGGAAGTATACATCATGTGGATACAACTATTGGATGGGATTAAAGCATTTGAGTGGGTTAAATGACATCCCTGCCGAGGCTATGGATGCCTGCTGGCAGTAGTGGCTCTGTCAACGATATTGAAGTCCTTTTGTAAACATCATGACTCTTTGATTAAAACACAATTTCATGTTATTATCCTCTGTAAAAGCATTCTTTTCTTCTTTTCTGATATTTTTCTATAAATCTGAGCTAGTCTTAACATTGTGTAATATTAAAGTGGATTTGTTTCAAAGCAACTTAAAATTATATCCAAGTCTTATTCTTCTTCCTGCGATGAAAGTTTAATAGGTTAGAGATAACTGCTTCACCCAGTAAGTCATCATTTGTTGGGCCCCAACAACCCCCTTCTTTTTCTTTAATCAAAATCTAGGGTCCCTCGAAATTTTACTTGGATTCTTC
>JZKD02S0789248.1:244730-258448 GCA_000966675.3 Picea glauca | reverse complement strand
GGATTAATTTACAAATCAGCTAAAAATAGCAAAATCCGCTAAAAATAGCAAATAACCGCCCAAAAAAAAAATTTCGGGGCGTTGCCCCGAACGCTCCGCGTAACCAGGGGGGGGCATACCTTCCCCCCCCTGGGACCCCCCTAGGAAGCGCCAGACGCAGTTGTTGTAGCGCACCCACACACACACACACAGGCAAAGAATATAACACATACCCAACAGTTAGAAGGGCGTCCCGGGACAATATGCTGCCAATGGATTTTACACTCCCTAACTCAAGATACTATTGTTTGTTTTTTAGCTTTTGGAGAGTGTGTCTCTCTTCCTACTCCAAAGCACTAGCCTAGCTAATATGTTGGTGTAAAGAGCCCTAGAAAAAGTTACTAGATTGATTTTAAGATTACGCAATATTCTTAAAGGCTGTTAATTACTCAAAGGTAACGAAAGTGAAACTCATGATGTGTGACTCTGACCCAAATAATGCAAGGACAATGATGAAATATAATCTTTTTCATTCCATGAATCCTAGTTATGGGAGAGAGAGAGCATTTTCCGAATCAATCTCAATACTATAATGCAAATGCAATGCACAATTTCCTTTTAGATGCCAATGCAAATAACCATTTATCAATGAACAATCTCTAAATGTCTTTTTTCAATACTCCAATAAGCTCTAAGATTTGATTTTTCAATGTTTTCAAAATGACAAAAACAAAAACTTGAAAGAAAACTTATGGTTCACTTTCCAAGAAGAACTCTAATCAATGAGAAAAGGAAATCAAATCGTATCGAATCAAACAAAACAACCCAACCAATTATTTCAATGAAAGTAAAAGCAAAAACCAAACCAATGAGTCTTCCCAATGCAAATGCAAAATGTTCTTTCGAACTACCAAGCAAAAGAGAAAACCACAAGCACTTAACTCTCTACCAATCCCTGGTTCTCAGCTAGCCAGACACATCCAACTCCAGTAATCAAAGAGAAAGAAAATGCCAAACAAGGCCAAGAAAAGAAAGTCAAGTTACCAAAGGCAAGAAAGACCCAGAAACCCTAAATCTCTCCAAGCAAGCAAACTAAGGCAAGAGGTGTGTAAGTCAATGATCCAGTAAGCCAAAAAGACACAAATCAACTATTCTGAGCAATTGACAAAGTCAAAACTTGATTTCAAAATTTTTCAAAATCTTGCTCGCAGGCAAGCCTTGGACACAGTGCGAGAATATAGTATTCTCGCAGACCACTTTAATGCAAAATGCGAACAGTTCGCACTGGAATATATATGCAGAGTGCGAACCTTCCTGGTTCTCGCAGGCTGTCAATGGACACAGTGCGAGAATCCCTGAAGATAATGAAAATTTTGAAAAAACAAGTAAAATTCAGACTGGCTTATAGACCCAGAAGGTCTCTCAGGATATCCTGAGGACTCAGACACTGACAAAACAGGAGAATGAGGCAAATAGAGAAAATGGCCACAGAAAATTCAAAAAACCAAAAATACCAAGGGATAATTCCCCAACGGAGTCGCCAATTTTGTTTCAGGATTAATCCGTAAGTGCGGACACGAACCGACCTCCCTAGATCCACCTGGATCTAGAACAAAACGTGACAGAATAATACACTTTCCCTAGATCTAGCCTATTGAATGAACTAAGAGATAAGGATTATAGACATACCTTATGAATGATTTCCTTAGGTCTCTGTTGTTCCAAGCTTCGCTCCAATGCTCTTGCACCGTTCAGATCACAACAGTACAAACCAATCGAAGTAAAGGCAGATTAATATATTCAATAGCTAGTCTATACATGTGATCAAGGAATCATGTAATAAAGTGACATCATCTTTATGGGAAAGGGACATATTACTGTATTGAATTAATTGAAAGTGAAACTTACAACCTGAGCCTTGATGTCGTAGGTCTCCTTTCGATGGCTCCTAGCTCTGACACACACACTTGCTCGTGCATGAAGAAAATCAACTACTTGTGATGACCTTGCTGTAGTCTCTTGTTGTTGTAGCATCAGTCCTTCATATAGGCTTTCAACAATTCTCCACTCAATCTCTTGCTAACTTGCTTATAAATTTTTCCATGAGTAATCTCCTCAATATATAGGAGAAGATAATTTAGTTACTTGGATAGAAAATGATCCCAAGATATCTGGAATGCCAGCACTTAAACAACCATTTGTTATCCAACTCATTCTTCTCGAAGATTCTCTTCTAGAAGGCTCGAGAACTTCATCTTTTTCCTCTTTAAGAAGATGTTCGCACCCTAGCCTTTGTTACAGTGCGAACTATTCGCACCCTAGCTTAAGGCAGCCTGCGAGAATTAGGCATTCTCGCAGGCAAGTATATAGGTAGCCTGCAAACTCCTTGAAAAATATAGTTTCTGGAAACAGACAAGTGCAACTTTTCTTAGGAAAGTAATATTATTGAAGAGCTTGATTTTCCTATCATCATGACATCATCATAAAATCATCACAATGACCAAAATTGTGGATAACAGTGTACCCCCTAACCCCTATGAACCTTGAATTAGTCACCCCTTCACACCATAACCCCATGACACACTGTGACTCAAAAGAAACTAACTCCCTCATATATTATGACCTTGAACACACTAACCCATTATGAGTTGCATAAGGGTGTCATTATGATGTTTTATTGTTAGAATTCTCTTAGGGCCCTTGCCATGGTTCAAGGAGGAACACTAGTGTTATAAGGCCTAAAATATGCTTTTAGAACTCATGGATCATACATATGGTCAAAAACCATAACAAGATACTTGTAAAGGGAATGTTTGGCCTACTTGTGTCATATGGGTGTCATTCTATGGTTTGTCTCATCAAATATGATTTTAGGGGTCACGGACAAGGTACGAGGAGAAACACCAAGATATTATGGCCCAAAATATGCTTTTATATCTTTTGGACCATGAAAAAAGTCCAAAATCATCTCACAATCTCCAAAGGTTAATATTTTTCCTAGAAGTGTCACATGCAAACCATTACAAGGATTTGTACACTAGGGATGGTTCTTGGGGCCTTGTCTGTGTTACAAGGAGAAACACTAGTGTATTGGGGCCTCAAATATGCTTTTAGAGATCATGAAGCATGTGTAAGGTCCAAAACCACCATGTAGGCCTTGTAACGGAATCTTTGGCCTACAAGTCGCATATGTATGTCATTACAAGGTTTTACACACTTTTGATTGTTCTTGAAGAATCAAACAAGGAACAAGGATAAAAAATAGTGCCTTGGGACCTAAAATATGTTTTTAGGTCTCAGGATCCATGAATATGATCCAAAACCACTACACCTGCCTTGTAAAGGAACTATTTGAGCTACATGTGTCATATGGGTTACATTATGAGGTTTTTCACACCAATGATTATTCTTGGTGTGTATTAAAACTTAAGAAGATGCCTATAGGGATCATGGAAAATGGTTGACCATAATTTACCATTGTTGACAATATTGATAAAGGTTCACCATATTTATCCCATGTACATCTTATTGACCTATAGCTAATATATTGGATCCCATCGAGGCTTCAATAAAACCATGCTTGAGGTATTCTTTAACTACTCAAATCTCATTCGCCAAATTATTATTGTATTTCAATCTACAAACCCATTAACTCTACTAACTATAGTGATCCTTAACCCTTAAATTGTATTGCAAACAATATAGACCCTTAAAATTCAAAGATACCAAAACATTTACACCATAAACAACACAAGAATACAGAGAAGAACCTTTAAGGTAGGGTAACATAATCAAATAATCCTTATGGAAGGAATCACTCCACAATCCATGCTTGCTACAAGGCAATACATCCAACAATACAAATATGCTCATGTGTATTATACATTCTCATGAGTATTCCTAGGGGTTTGTGCCAACTACCCCTTATTATTATATTATTTCCTTTTAATTGCCTATTGGGCCTATTTATTACCCATCAACTACCAATTGTTCCTATTCTATGATTATGGGCACATTACATTCATTGTCACATTGGGAACCTCCCTAGGTACATTACATTGCATTCTCTTTCGCATGTTTCATCCCCGAAACTTGAGAGGAAGCCATATAATATGACGTGATAAGAAATGTAGTCAACTAGTACCATGCACTAGCATCCATCCATCCTAGTGAAATATCGACATGGGTCTCAACTGTGGCCCTTCCTCGATCTTGTAGTGATCCTTAACAATTAAATTGAATCACAAACAAGAAAGAAACCTTAAAATTTGGAGATACCAAAATATTCACACCATAAACAACACAAGAATATAGAGAAAACCCCTCAAGGTAGGGTGACACCATCAAATACTCCCTATTGAAGGAATCACTCCACAAGCCATGTTTTCTACAAGATAATACTTTCTCATGAATATTTSTTTCTCRTGACTTAAAGAGATKCTTTTAGGGCCCATGGAAAATRGTTGAMCATCACTTAYCATTAYTGATMATATTRATAAATGTTCACCATCYTAAGCCCATGCACAMCTTATTGACCTATAGCTAATAKATTGGGTCCCACCAAGGCTTCAATCAAACCATGATTGTGTCATTCCTTAACTACTCAAATMTCCTTCRCCAWATTMTTATCTTAWTACATTCTACAAACCCATTAACTCTACTAACCCTCTCACTTGTAACCCACTTTTATCCWACAAATATTTTAACTAATGTGGATTATTAGTCAACATATGTCAAATGAAACAACTAACCACCTACACTTAACCCACTAATTAACCCATTAACCACATAACCCACYAATCCTAGTAACTCRATAACCCTTGAMAAWCATTAACAATATTAACCACAATTGGCCATGGTTGATCACCATTGATTGTTGACAATCATTGACCAACATTGACCATGGCTGACMATCATTGATATAKAASTTYTATGACCCAAAACACATGATGACCACTTACACATTGACCCCTTATCACACTAACCTTACAATACACTATAACCCCTAACTACCCTAACCTTGGACAATATGAGCCCTAAAACACTAACCCCTAAACACACCTTGGCACTTAACCATTATTAGTTGAACACATTATAACCTCTAATTCATATGACCTTTGGCACAATCATTACTGACACACTAACCCTTGAACATGTGAACCTCTAAAAATAAGGATATTGCTAACCATTGTAGAACTAAACATATTGTACCCCCTATCCCACTAACATTCTAATACATTATGACCCTTGTGCCTTAATCCCTATCACCCCTAGCAATGTAATCACCCCTTAACACACTATGGACTCAAACACACTAACCCATTAATAGACTATGTATAAAACCATTGCATTGGCCCTAAAACATGTTCCTAGAACTCATGGACCATGTACATGATCCAAAACCACCACACAATTCCTAAAAAGGGGATCATTGGCCTACAATTGTCATGTGGGCATAATTACAAGGTTTTGTGCAGTAGGGATGGTTCTCTAGGCCTTAACCATGGTACAAGGAGGAAAACCAATGCCTTACAACCTAAATATGCACTTAGGACTCATGGACCATGCACAATTTTAATAACCACTACACATCCCCTATAAAGGGAATCATTGGCCTATAAGTGCCATATGTACATCAATATAAAGTTTTCTCAACTACGGATGGTTCTTAAGGTCTTGCCATCATTTACAGAGGAACATCAATGTTTGAGGTCATAGAATATGCTTTTAGGTGACATTGATCGTGTATATGGTCCAAAACAATTACATGAGCCTCATATGAGGTCTTTGGCCTACATGTGTCATATAGGTTCCATTGTGAGGTTTTTCACACTATATATGGTTATCAAGCCCTTATACATGGTCTAAGTATAAAGGTAGTGTATTTGGGTGTAAAATATGGTTTAGAGCTCACAAACCATGCATGAGATCCAAAATCACCACATATTCCCTATAAAGTGAATATTTGGCCCACATGTGTCACGTGGGTGCCATTATAATTTTTTTCACACAAGATATGGTTCTTGACATCTTGTACATTTTCCAATTATAGAAACCAACATCTTAGGTCTTGAAAGATGCTTTTGGTGCTCATACACCATGCAAAATGCCCAAAACCACCAAACATGCATTACAAAAGGAATCTTTAGACCACATGTGTCATGTGAGCACCATTACAAGGTTTTTCTCACCATGTATTATTCTTGGGTCTGTGACCATGCTTTGAGGATGCTAATTAACATCTTAGGGCCTAAAATATGCTTTTAGGTCTCATGGATGGTGCAAATGATCCAAAACCACCATACAAGACTTATAAAATGAATATTTGGTCCACGAGTGTAATATTGTTCCATCCATTTTCCTACATTTCATATTTTTAAACCAAATGATCCCTCCAAGTTAAGGAACTCCTTTTCCAAATTTCCTAAAAACTTCTTGCACTAGAGAATAATGGGTTAGAACCCACTTACAAACTAGTGCACTAACCTCTAACCCACTAACCACCAACCCTTAATACTAGGTTTTATTCTTGGACCATGTTAAGGCCCTCAAGAACCATCTAGATCCCACAAAACCTTATAATGGAACCCATATGAAACCCATATGACAAGTATATAGTTTACAGGGTTTGTGCTTACCATATTAACCTTCCACCCTCATTGATGATATAATGACCATGGTTTACAAACATTGACGATGATCAAATGTTGTTGGCCTTCCATTATTGAACTTTGTTGATTATTACTTAATATTATCGACCATTTTTTACCATGGATGATTGTATTAACCATATTAACAAAATTGACCATCATAAAACCATATACTTCTTCTAAACCTGTAACTAGTTGGCTCAATCCCACTAAAGGATCAAGGAGGCTCTAGTTATGGCATAGAGCAACCACTCAAAGTGAAATCACTACTTTCTTCCTAATAGCCTTGAGTCTTAGGAGACTTTAAAGTAATTCTCATTTACCCATAACTATTGTAGTAATTCATTGGAAATTATGACCATGTGTGGGAACCCCCAATTTCACATATACCTTCGATAGGGAATCTTTGGACTAAATATTTGATATTGTGACCATTTCAAGGTTTGTCACACTAGGGATAGTTCATTTGAATGATATCATGGTTTGCAACCAAAAATATAAGTTATTATGGCATGGCATCCATCTTCGGAGTTCGTATGACATGTGTGAGGCCTCAAGCCACCACATAGCCCCTACATCGGGAATCTTTATCAAGTGAGAAACAAGTGGTGTAAATTTCAACGTTTAGCACACCAAGAATGATTCTCATGCCCCGTGTCATATTTAATGTCAAAATATAGAGTCTTAAGCCACAAAATTTTATTTAGGGCTCATGCAGCCCATGACCATCACATAAGCCCTATATAGGGAATCTCTAGCCTGCAAATGTGATATGGTGGCCATTTTGAGATTTGAAACACTATTGATGGTTATCGGGAACAATTCATGGATTGGGGTTGAAATCAACGTTCTAAGGCTACACTAATTTCCTCCAATATTCATGTGTCATGCATAGTGATCTAAAACAACTAAACAACACATAAGCCTTACATAGGGAATCATTTGTTTATAAGTGACATAAGATCACAATTTCAAGGACTAGTTAACCAAGGATGATTCTTATGGCTCATGGACCATATGAAATACCCTAGGTCATCACACATGTCCCAAATAGGGAACATTTGACATGTGAGTTCAATATGGTATTTATTTGAAGGTTTGGTGTAAAGCGGATAGTTTACATGGTCTAGTCCATGGTCTAGGGATAAATGCCAATGCCTTAATTCATATCATCTATTCATGGGGTCTCAAACCACCATGAAAGACGTACATAGGGATTATTTGGTATGCAAGGATCCCAATTCACACCAATCCATCAAACCCTTTACACACTACACCTTTTGTCCCCTAAGAGCCTTCACATCATACTCGACCCCATAAATACCTTAACCTATGACTCATGACCCAGGCACACATTACCCCATCACTGCAATGACCCATTCACACACTTACATTCCCTAACACACTCTCCCTGCACCTACTATTCCCCCAATTACATCATAATGACACAATAATTACTAACCCTTATGACCCCTTATAAACTACACATCCTAGACCCTAAGACTCCTTACATGAAAATAAACCCCTTAAAGACCTTAACCCTTGATGACTTCAACTCAAACACACATTTAATGATAACCAAAATCAAACCATCACGCACTTGCTAGCCACTTCTATGCACATGTACACCACACATCATGGCCTTTGACACGATGCACCTCAATGCATTCTACCCCTTACACACTACATCCCCTAAACCTTAGGGCCCCTCACATGACAATAAACCCCTCAAATAACTTAACCCTTGACCTTATGACAACTAACACATTGTCCCACAACCACAATGAATCTCGCATACACCAACGCCCATTCCCCTAAGCACTTGGCCCTTACCCATCATGACCCTAGACACATTATGCCCCAATACACATTAATCCTTCCAATTACTTACATATTACATGCTCCTAGCCCCAATAACCCTCACACCACAATCTTCCCAAGACACACCTTAACCCATAATTAATACATCCCTAGACACACATTACCCCATTACCAAAATTACACTTGCACACACTTACCCATCCCCACACACTTTTCTCCCTTACATTATGGCATCAAACACATTATGCCCCTTTACATATTAACCCCTCCCACCCATTACACACTACACCCTTAAACCCCTAAGACATTGTAAATGACAATATACTCCTAAACATCTTAATCCCTTACCATTATGATCATGAGCATACATTTCCCCATAACCACAACTAAACCCTCACACACCCCCATGCACATAGCCTACACTCATTATGGCCTCAAACACATGCCCCGATGCACACTAACCCATATAACCCATTACACACTAGACTAGATGACCCATAGGACCCCTCACATGATAATAAACCCATAAAACACATCATCTTGTGACCATCTCAAATCTAGCCACACTTTTCCTCATAACCATAATGAAACCCTCACACACTTACCCACCTTCACATGCCTAGCCCCCACTCATTATGTCCCTAGACACAATACACACTAATTCACGCTAATCCTTTGATCCCCTTGCACACTACACCCCTAACTCTTGGGTCCCCTCACATGACAATTGACCTCAAACACCAGGCTAACCCTTGACCCCTACGACCCCAAGAACATAAGAACATGCGAGAAAATAAAAAAGGAATGTTATGTTTTCTCTGTATTCTATCTCTATCTACTTATAAAAATGATTTATAGACACCTCCGGTGTGGTCAAACATACAACATGAAAAATATAGGAATTATAACAATGCTCCTTGATCCGAGATCTTTTCGTCAGGTGAATTATTAAAGAATTGTATTAAATTAGCATAAACTAAAGTACATCATAAAGAAGGAAAATATCAAAAGAAAGAGACATAATCATGCAATATGAACACAAAGAACTTGATAACGGAGTTCGTCCCTAGTGGACTATGTCTCTGGGTCCTGCTCTCAAATGGGTAGGTCTTTTTATTAACTCCACAAAAGAATTGGGCAAAATACATAAGTATACCTCATTCTGGAGTTAAGCTATAGAAGCTCTGTTCAAATCAGAAAATAAACATCCCCACTGCGTTTGTGGTGTTGATTTACCTAAAAATGATTGTCTCCACGCCTCGATCCAAGTCTGACACTTTCAGGCCCAAGAGACACCTATGCCTCGGTTTTTGTGCCAATACCTCTACAATAAATGACTGGATTGTCTCGAAATTAGTGCCCAATCTAGAAAATTGTGCCTCTGCACTGTACGGCCACACCTTGGTCTGATCTCCTCTTTCATCCCTCATACACTGGCGAAGCCCTCCTTTTATATAAAACTGTGGCGGTTATGCCATAAAGATGGTGGTTGGCGCATTGGTTAGTGCATGCTAATTTAGGACGTTGGTTAGGCGGAGGTCCTGGGATCAAATCCCATGGGCCTCCCATTTTGGCAAGTGGTTACAACCATATGGTTGAGGTTCTGGCGGTGGTTTAGGCGGCTACTATATTTGGTGGATGACAGCATATGCCACCATATATGGTGGAACCGCCCCAGATTTGGCAATATTTTCTTAATATATTTTTCTTTTGGTTTTTCGGTCATGGGGTGTCATTGAGAATTTTCCCACTTACATGGCAGCCCATGACTGGTCCATGTGGAAAAAAATCATTGGCCCACGTCACCTCCTTTGCACAGTTAGCCTTCCACATCACCCTCCTGCCATGTCAGCCTACCATGTGTGTATGAATGCCACATCATCCTGCCACCTATCATATGGATGCCACATGGAACTTTTTCATTGGTCCACATGTTGGTCTGAAAAGTCCAAATTTTAGTGACACATGGCAACCTCTCATGTTGCCATGTCATCATGTTGACTGGGCTAGGTTGACCAAAACTTTGACCGTGAATATCTTTCGATCTGTAACTCTGTTTGATGACTCATTTGCGCTATTAGAAATCTTGTGATGTGCTCTTCGCGATCATGCCATTTTCACCTAGTTTTGGGAACTTTGAACTTTTTCCCTTTTATTGTCTGTTGAAGCCATTCTGAGTTGCCTCTGTGAGTTATGAGTTGTTTCTTAGCCTTCTCTGGATCCTTTTTGGATAAATCCTTCCCACTGAGAGCTTTTTGGACCACAAAAGATTTCATTAATCAATAGGTAAGTGAGGGAAGAGTCCCCTCACTTTGTCCTTCTCTATCCACTTTGTCTTGCTTGGATGTGTTCCCTTTAAGCCTACTCGAAGATAATCAACATCACCCCTGCATGAAGTTCTCGTTCTTTTGTCCAGGCTGATATCTTCCTGTAACTCATCCAAGTACTAAGGTGTAAACTCATCAACTAAAGGTATTGAAACTTCCTCATCCTGATCCATGATCATGGGAGGCTCAAAAAGTTTCAAGTTCTCTACGTTCACAACTGATTAAATCTGCATATAAGGTGGAAGATATAAATGAAAAGCATTAGTGTCACTTTTCTCCAAGATAGTGAAGGGTCCATATTGGATAGGCTTGAGTTTCTTGCCTCCACCCTTCAACCATTTCTTGTTGATATGTAGCCATAGCCAGTCTCCAACCTAGAACTAATGATCAACACTATGTTTGTCATGTCGAGCCTTATACTATGATTGACTCTTCTCAAACTATTCCCTAACTGCCTGGTGTATCTGTTGGATCCTATGAATGAACTTGTGGGCTCGGTCCTCTATTTGTTCTTCATTCACATCGACATCTCCCTCATACATCAAGTCCAAAAAAACCTTTGGTAGGTACCCAAAACACGTCTCAAAAGGTGAACTCTGAGTGGACGAATGTAAATCTCGGTTATAAGCATGTTGTACATAGGGTATTTGTTCATCCCATAACTTAGGATGCTTGTTGCGGTAGCCTTGAAGAAAAAGTACCATTTTTTTTTTACCACCTATGTCTATCCATCGGTATGTGGATGAAAAGCAGTGCTCCTCTTCAATTTGGTGTCCATCATTCTCCATAATCTAGTCTAAAAGTCCCCAAGGAATCGAGTATCTTGATCCGAGACAATGGACGTGGGTATCCCAAAGTGAACCCAAACATACTGAAATAAGAGATTAGCAGTCTGCTCAGTAGTGATTTGCTTTTTACATGGCATCAAGATACACATATTACTGAACCTATCCACTACAACATACAAATAATCATGACCCCCTCTGTTCATTGATAAACCCCCTACAAAATCCATGTAAATGCTTTCACATGGATGGGATGGAACAAGAAGTGGTGAGTATAGCCCCAATTTTCTATTAGTGGGCTTACAAGTAGAACACATCACACAGCCCTTTACATATTTAGTTATAATTTCTTTCATTTGAGGCCAATAACAAAACCTTTGTAAATGAACCATAGTTTTTCCTACCCCAAAATGCCCAGACACAAGAGAAGTGTGAGCTTCTCGTATTACATGGAATCGTTCACTTGTAGGAATACATAGCCTCCCAAGATGATAGAGTAATTTTCCCTACAAACAATAGTTCTCTACCTGTGCACCATGGGTTAGCTTCTCGTATACTTCTTTAAAATCTTCATCGATGGCATATTGTTCTACATAGCTATCATGAGATAAAGAAGTATTCTTCAAAATTATAGAAGTAGCAATAGGAGGTCTAGAAAGCATATAGGCTACCATGTTACTTGTACCCTTCTTGTACTTGATTACCAAATGAAATTGTTGTAGAAAACCCATCCATATGTAGTGTCAAGATTGTTGCAGTTTGTTATGTGCTTGAATATATTGTAAGGGATGGTGATCTGTATGTATGATGTTTTCCTTCCCTAACAAGTAGTGCTTCCATTTCTTTATGCTTTGAACTAATGCATACAACTCTTTATCATATGTAGGATAGTTAGCAACATGTTGGTTAAAAGTTTCAAAGTGATAACAGATAGGCTTACGATATTACATTAATACTGCACCCATGGCATATCCATTGGCATCTATCTCGATCTCAAAATGTTGTTGAAGATTCAACAGTGCTAGTACTGGTGTGATACTGATCTTCTCCTTTAAAGTGTGAAAATATTTTTGTTGCTTTCCTTCCAACTAAAAAGTGTTCTTCACACTAGTTAAGGCATGCAAAGGAGCTGATATAAAGGAGAATTTGGGAATGAATCTTCTCCAATACTGGACTGCACCTAAGAAGCTCTAGATCTCGATTACACTTTTTGGCTCAGGCCAATTTACAATTACATCAATTTTGGAAGGATCAATCTTCAATTGTCCTCCTCCCACAATATGACCCAAGTATACAAGTGCAGTCTTGTCAAATTCACATTTAGACATTTTTACATACAACTTTTCCCCTTGCAAAGTATCCAATACCTGCTTTGCATGCCTTACATATTCATCCCAAGTCCCTCTAAAAACAAGAATGTTGTCTAAATACACAATCACAAAGTCATCTAGGAAAGGCCTGAATACATCATTCATCACACACATGAAGGTTGTCGAAGCATTAAAAATCCCAAATAACATAACTAACCACTCAAACAATCCTTGTTTGGTTTTGAAGGCAGTTTTCCATGCATCTTGTTCTGCAACTCTGATTTGATGATATCCATTGTGCAAATCCAACTTACTGAAATAAACATCATTCTTCAATTGATCAAGTAAATCATCTATGCGAGGAATAGGGTATCGATTTTTCGCCGTGATTTTATTCAAATCTCGATAATCGACACACATTCGCCATGTGCCATCTTTCTGTTGGTTGTGGAGCCTGATTATCTTCCTGATTCAGAGGTCCTTGCTTTCAGTCGTGTTTATACCCCATGAAGTATTTACACCCCAAAAGTATGTACACTCTTCCACGCGGGGGAGTGAAGAGGGGGGGTACCCCCTCTGCGGGGTCCAAGGGGGCTATCCCCCTGGCTGGGGGGTCTGAGGGAAAGCAGGCCCCCAGCGGGGGTTCGGGGGTGAAGCCCCCGAAGAAAAAATTTCCTTGTAAAAGTATATTGTAATTTCATTGTAAATCTGGACCGTTCATTATAAGGTCGCAGATATAACGGTAGAGATTATGTTAGGGTTTTTTTCCCTAGAAGGAAACCCTCTTTTATGAGGGAAATGTATTGCGGCTATGGATGATGGTGAATATTGTATTCTGAGAGAGGA
>JZKD02S0789248.1:227319-244680 GCA_000966675.3 Picea glauca | reverse complement strand
CCCACACTGGGTGAACCACGTAAATCTGTGTCTCTCTTGTATTGTGTGTCTTCTGTGTTTTGTTTCTGCATTTGTTTTATTTTATTGCTCCGTGGTCCTATTTTTCTAACACTTTCTTTGGCACCGTCATGATCAGAGAACCACAAGGAGATGAACTGGGCCTAATGACCCCTTGATCCAATAAGCCATATACTTGCTTTTTGATCTCTGTCATCTCCACAACTGACATCCTGTACACGCCCACATTAGGAAGAGGAGAATCATGTTGAATATGTATCTCATGTTGGATTTCCCTCTTAGGAGGCAATCCATCTGGTTCCTGAAAAATATCATCATACTTAGAAACAATATCAATTAATTCCTTTTTATGAGACGGATCAAATCCTTGGAAAGGGTCGGATCTCCCGACATATTTCTCTTTGAAGGCCATGAGTACATATCTCTTATTAGTGGTTATGAGTCTTTTCATTTGCCCTGCACTAACAAGTGTTGTATTTACCCTCATGTTGTGAGCTCTGACAATATATTCCACTCCCCCTTTAGTAAGGTGGTATTTGTTCTCATGGCGAAAGAAGACTACTTTTCTATCATAAAGATAAGCATTCCCCAGCACTATGCCACATATATCAAGTGGTACAACATCCTAATCCACTTCATCAATCAAATTTGAAGCAATAGAAAATCTGATCCTACATTGTTTGGTGACATTAAGTTTTTCTTGATCACATACCCAACCAAGAGGATAAGGCTTTGGATGTGGTTTCATTACAAGACCCGTCTTCTTGACAAGTGCATCATATATTAAATTTACTTGGGAACCCGGATTTAATAATGTATCTATCTTAGTATGTTTAGATACAACTCGTATATGAAATAACTCATTCCTCTTTTCTTCATCAATATGAGATTCATCATTGGAACTTGAACTAGCATGAAGAGAATCTTTACCTTGTACTCCAGCCATTGTGATCTTTCCTTCATCTCCTGATTCGAAACCAATATCTTGTTGCACTGTAGCAATGGTCTTTGTCTTCCCCTTTCCACTGAATTGTTTTGGTTTATTTTCTGGATGTAGTTTCCAACAGTGTTCTTCATCATGACCGCTCTTCTTGCAATGAGTACAATATGGTTTTCCTCCTTCTCTCATCACTGTAGTGGTCTTCTTGTCCTTCCTTTTGAACTTCTTGAAAGTCTTTTGTGGGAAATTGGAAGGTTTCTTTGTGGAATATTCTTGAACATGTTTCCCCCTGTTCTCAAGGTGAGTGGCTTGCACACAAACTTCATCAAGACTAGTGGGGTTAAACAAGAGCAAAGTATGACGAATATAACTGTGAAGTGTGCCAATATACTTCATTAAAGTTTCATAAGAATCCAAAGGAATGTTCAATGCAAGAAATTTCTTCCTAAATTCTTTTGTGAAACTTTGTACAGTCTGACCTTTACTTTGCCTCAAAGTTTTCTTTTCCATCATTGCTTTATGTAAATACCCTAATGGATAGAACTACTTCCTTATCTCTGATTTAAATTCTAACCATGAGGAAATAATATTACCACACTTACTTCTCTCTTGTAGCTTTCTCTCCCACCATACAAGAGCGGTTCCTTCCAATCGAAGACAAGCCAGTTGCACTTTAACTTCATCTTCGTCAATGTGTTAAACACGGCAATATACTTCAACCTGGCGGATCCAATTATCTAGTTTTTCAAGATTAGCATCTCCATTAAACATAGGTAAAGAAAAATTTACATCAATCTTTAATAATGGTTTCTTAAAAGAGGATTTATGGTTAGAATGTTGAGAGTGATGAGAATGTTGAGAGGAAGAAGAAATGGAACTTGAAGGCAAAGATGGAGGCTCAGGAGGATCTCCTCCAACCCCTTGGTTTATTGAAGCATAAACATCTGCATGTGCTTCCTTTTTCTTCCCTTTCTTATTCATCCTCTTCTCGTAATCTCCATACATTCGTTTGACCATTTCTGACATGCGATAAAATTCCATGTGAAAGTTTTTCTCTTGTTCATCACGCTTGTCCTCTTCTGCCATCTTCTTCCTTTGATATGCATGACCAACTTCGGGACCAAAATTCTTAAGAGTTCCTTCACCATGTTTATGCTTGGCCCTAGTAATCATTCATACTCAACAATTTGAGTCAAAGATGACTTCTCTGATACCAACATGATCCAAGATCTTTTCGTCAGGTGACTTATTAAAGAATTGTATTAAATGAGCATAAACTAAAGTACACCATAAAGAAGGAAAATCTCAAAAGAAAGAGACATAATCATGCAATATGAACAAAACTAAATTGATAACGGAGTTCTTCCTTGGTGGACTACATCTCCGGGTCATACTCTCAAATGGGTAGGTATTTTTATTAACTCCACAAAAGAATTGGGCAAAATACATAAGTATACCTCATTCTGGAGTTAAGCTACAAAAGATTTTCTCAGATTAGAAAATAAACATCGCCACTACATTTGTGGCGTCGAATTACCTAAAAATGATTGTCTCCACGACTCAATCTGAGTCTGACACTTTCAGGCCCAAGAGACACCCCTGCCTCGGTTTTCGTGCCACTGCCTCTGCAATAAATGATTGGACTGTCTCAAAAATCTATGCCTAGTATCGAAAATTGTGCCTCTGTACCGTACATTCGTTCTCTGGTCTGATCTCCTCTTTCATCCCCTGTACATTGGTGAAGGTCCCCTTTTATACAAAATTGTGGTGGTTATGCCATAAAGATGGTGGTTGGCACATTGGTTAGTGCATACTAATTTAGGACATTGTTTAGGCGGAGGTCCCGGGGTTGAATCCCACGGGCCTCCCCTTTTTGAAAGTGGTTACAACCATATGGTGAAGGTTTTGGCAGCGGTTTAGGTAGCTACTATATTTGGTGGTTGGCAGCATATGCCACCATATATGGTGGAACCGCCCCAGATTTGGTGGGTTTTTCTTAATATATATATTTTTTTGGTTTTTCGATCATGGGGTGTCATTGGGAATCTATCCACTTTCATGTGGAAGCCCATGATTGGGCCACATCACCCACATGTGTACAGATGACATGTCAGCCTGCCACCTATCATACAGATGCCATGTGTCCTGTACGGACTGTATGGATGCCACGTGGCACTTTTTCATTGGTCCACATGTTGGCCTGAAAATTCCAAATTTGAGTGACACATGGCAGCCTCTCATGTTGTCGTGTCATCATGTTGACGTCAGCAGGACACATGTCGCCCTATTTTCTTGCCACATATGTTGTATGGATGATGACATCATTCATACTGATGCTGACATCAGCAGTACGGATGATGACTCATCCCTGTTGATTGGGCTAGGTTGACCAAAACTTTAACCGTGAATATATTTTGATCCGTAACTCTGTTTGATGAGTCGTTTGCACTGTTAGAAAGCTTGCGACGCGCACTTCACGATCATGCCATTTTCACTGAGTTTTTGGAACTTTGAATTTTTTCCCTTTTGTTGTCTACTAAAGTCGTTCTGAGCATTCTAAGTTTCCTCTGTGAGTTATGAGTTCTTTTTTATCCTTTTTGGATCATTCCTACATGTTATATAAGGCATATCAGGGCTTGGTCATTTGAACCATCCATCCATAAGAGAAAAAAATGCCTTGACATGAATAGGCATGTATCAATCCTATGTGTGACACCCATTCATGCTACAAGCATTTGAAGGCCCACCCTTGTGATCATGTGCTTCTACTAGTAAGCTTGAAGACTGGCCCCTAGTCCCTTCATGGTGACAATCATGTTTCTACATGGAAGAAAGAAATAAAAGGTAATCCATCCCACACCCTCCTTGGTGTGGTCATTGATGTAATATAATAAGATTATAAGGTAAGGTGACTCTATTACACTCCTTCTCATGTGAAAGGAAGTTGTGATTTAAGAAAAACATTAAGCATATTTAATCACTCTCGTTTTTCATATATTGCTTTGAGAATGCTTATTCCTATCAAAAGGGATGGTGGTGTCTCTTTCATGTTAAAGTTTGATCATATATAGAGATAAGGTTGATCCAAGATATGTGCAGTCTTTGAGGGGAAGAAATAAAGATAACCAACCCTAAGATATATGATATTGACACAACCCTTAGATAAAGAAGCATGTGATATCTATTACATTAGAGATATATTTGATAATATATCACATGTTTTTTATATGTTGTTATATATGTAATATAATATATAATGATGACCTATCTAGAAATCAAGATGTTTTTTATGGGTCTACATGAATGTAATGCATTTTTTGGTAGACATCTCAATCCATTGACCTAATTTTTTTTCAACACTTTGAACCATAAGATAGGAAAGGTACAAACCCATTTGCGTTCAAGTAAGATGTTGGGTAATTTGAAACAAGGGTGTACAAATAATACTAGTTTAAGGGTTGTGTGTTAAACCCATAAAAAAATGGTGTTTAGAGTGTGAAAATCAAACCCTAGATCTACTTTACAACCTTCAAACCCTAACTTATTCATGCAAGAAATAATACAAGAAAGAAACTATTACACTAAGCATGAACAAGAAATCTAAAAGAATGTAAAGAATCATCCATTACCAATGGGAATTCCAAAGAATACACTTGGTAGATGCGCTTGTTGAAGTTGATGGGCTCCAAAGCCCCTCCTATATATGGTTCATTGTCTTCTTTAATGTGTGAGTAATCCCCTCCTTGTTTGAGTGAGCAAGGTGTATGAAAATGAAAGCACTATTAATAGGAAGAGGTACTCAATATTTCTGATGTGATTTTAACAACATGTACTTGCTATGGATGGACTTTTTATGGGTGGAATGACCTCGAGCCTCTATTTATAGGGAAAATAGTATTCAAAAACCCTTGATATGGTCTTTAAAATACTAGTTAAATATGACCGAATCAGGGCTAAGAATAGAAATTAGGGTTTATAAATGTCTACAAATAACTACTTTCCTTTTTTGGCAAACTCTAGCCAAAAATAATCAAAATTATGTATTCGTGGAGTTGTGTAGATTTTGGGGGTACTTTATATGTTGGTAGTGTATATTTTAGGGGTAATATTTTCACTACCCCTATTTTGTAAAAAATAGGCTTTGAATCAGTAGCTTCCTGGGATCAAATGGAGGTGGAAAATGAAGTGAAATGGAGGTAAACATGATAATAATGGTATCTTTCTACAAGACTTGTGGAAATGTCATAAGTGAGAATTTTTTAGGTGATAATAGATACCCCCATCATGTGTGAGGTTAGAAGCAAATTTTATGACTGAAGTACATCATGTTTTATTTTCCAAGATCAAGGAGGACCAAGGAGGGAGATGAGTGTCCAAGGAAGGAGGATCATCTATGGAAGGGCCATGGAGAACCACCGAACAATAACTAAATCAAAAGGTGATATGTGTACAAGATCTCAATAGATATGAGGTAGGCATACCCATGCTCATTTCCAAATGACCTCAACATGTTATGACCTCAACACTTGTTTCCATTGATATTTTCACAAAGATCAATGGTGCAATAATGAGCTAGAGTCAAGAACATGAGAAACAACCAAGTCAAAGAGAAATGAAGATTCTCCCTAATTGGTACAAGACACCCAAAAATGAGGAATATGGGATAAAGGTACACTATCCTTTAGGCCACACCCCTATAATACATGTGTTGAAGTCGATAGGGGAAGGCTCGTTGGAGTCAAGATATTAAGGAATCCTTGAAACCAGCATGAGGTACAAAGTACAGGATGACTGAAAAATATTGGCACCAAGATATGGCAAGAAAGAAAAGAGAGATGGAATCAAGACTTCCCTTGTTCATAGAATAAAGGCAAGGCTGACCTAGTATCAACTAGAAACGTTCCAAAGGGGATGGTCGGTTATTGGGAAAAAGTTGTTCAATTACAAATTAGTAAACCAAGGGGACAACTGGAGGTCAAAATTCAACAACACTATATGGGAAAAACTCATGGAGACAAGGGTAAATTGTAATAGGTGAACAAACTCCATGGGACACAAGGGTGACTCATCATAGATGCTATGAACAAGGAAAACAAAGGGATGTTTCCACAAACTACAATATGTGCCAAAGAAGCACAAGGCCCTCCTAGTAGTTCCAATGGGAAGCCAAGGGGATATGAAAGATCACGGAAACAAGGGTCCATAGAAAATATCAATCAATGTGTCGAGATACACAATTTCCAAAAGGAATCCCAAGGGGGATACCAAATGGGTAAATAATGGGTAAGTGAGGAGATAAATATCCCAATAAGAAACTAGATGAATAGAATTCTAAAGGTGAAAACTACAAATGGAAGTGAACAAGAGTAGGTGCATGAATGGAAATATCCTTGGGAGTAGGTGAATGGTGGCACAAAAATGAAGAATAGTCATAGTATGGATGAAGTAGAGGGATTTTGATATGTGATAATACAAAAAATACCAACCAATATTCTGGGATTCTGGGTGGTAAGGCTATCAACAAGATGAGAAGAGATGCATGAGGCTCATCTTTGGGATGTAGACTAACCAAACTCCCAATCCTAAGGAGGATTGAACGGCATGGGCACCAAAAAGAAACGATGATCACTAAACTAGGGCACCCATGGAGGAAATTCTCTATCACCGAGTAGATGGTAAATACAAAATATGGATGGGCTAATCCATGTACTTGAGTGAGGGTGTTCCTACAATTGATTCAAAGGGGAATATGAAAATTCAACATATTGAGGGTAGCTATGCTATACTAAATGCCAGTTAGAAGAGGTTACCTAAAGAGGACCATTGTCCATAGAGAGACAATGGATTCCATGGATAATGCATGCACACAAATAAATTAATACCAAAGCATAAAGGCGCTTATGAAAAGGAAACCAATGTATAGAAATTTAAATTTAAAAAGGTACTTGATTTAATACTCCCAAGAAAAAGGATTCTAAATGAAGTATCAAAGTAGTAAATATTTATCCATGGGGAACATAATTTCCTTACATTCAATGATGATGGAGGATACAAGTAGTTTGATGGGTCTTATGCCCCTAGTTTTTTTATATGTAGCATGCTATGAGCATGACACAAATATTTAAAGTACTGGACTCCATGCAAAACTATGTTGACATTTTGAATTATATATATATATATATATATATATATATATATATATATATATATATATATATATATATATATATTCATTGTGGGTGAAATTTTTGGCATGAAAATGTTTATCACCAATTTGTATGATGTTATTTACAAAATTATTATGCATGTTAGAGTAGATGTGAATGAAAAATGTTATATTCTAATGTATGCATTTGCTAAATTCCAATCTAGAATGTTATTTTCAATGGTGTCTATGAAATTATTTTGTCTTCTAGGAACATGAATAAATGAGATGGAATCAAATGACCATCGTAAAAGTTTAACGCGTAATCATTTTTCTAAAAATGAAATGGTTACACACATGATAAACATCATTCAATTGCATAATGAGAAGTTGAGAATCAAGACAAACATGAAAGTGACATATGTGATGATCAAGGGAATCAACTAACAAATCGATCACAACATCATATTCATCCTAGTTATTGGTGGCAGGTCCAATGAAAATTCCACTGGAGTGGACAAGGGAATATGAGGGGGTGAAGATGGCCCAAGTTTTCAAGGAAAGATTCCACAGATAATGACTTGCACCATCAGTATAACTGATATAGCAACATGACTAAGGATCCATCTGAAAGGAACAAGAAGACAATGAATGAGATGCAAACTTTACAAAAACGATGTAAAAATGTATGTAACATATATACAAGGTTTAAAGGTGATCTAGAAGAAATAATTAGGGGAAAAATATCTTAATGTAGAGTGTATTATGACAATCAGGGAGAAGATCCCCTTTGGGTCTTGTAAGAATATATGCCCCCTTTTCTAAGCATTATTTGACAATGTAAGGGCCATTTCATAGTGGTTCAAACTTTCGTCGACCTAATATATCATGGGTGTGTCCATACAAAAGGACTATATCATCTGCATGGAAGGAAGGAGGGTGAACCTTGTGGTCATACTAAGCTTTAGAGTGCTTCTTGGCCACTTCAATGGTTTGTAATGCAATACGGCAGTATTCATTAGCACATTCCAAAGTAGGTAGTCTCTTCTATAAGGGAGTGGTATCAGGGAGGAGTTTGAAAAATAAATAGAGGGAGGGGATTCAGAACTCAGTTAGTAAAATAGCCTCTTTTCCAGGGATGAGATGAAAAGGTATAAACCCAGTGGCAATTTTAGTAGATTTCCTATATTCCCATAAGGTTGGGAAGAGCATGTGGTTCCAGTTAGTCTTATGTTTATCCACCATCCACTAGAGTATGGTTTTAAGTATTATATTGATGAATTCAACTTGGTCATTCCCCTATGAATAGTACAAGGATGAATATCAGTGCTCAAAACCTAATAGTGAAGATAGCTCATGCCAAGTTTCATATTCAAAGGTCCAACCATGGTTAGAAACCATTTTTTTGGGGACACCAACCAAGTGATAATGTGGTTGAAAAAGAAACGAGTTGGAGTGGTAATAGTGTTGTTGAATGTTGGCATGGCTTCATTTCATTTTGTGGAATAATCAATAACCACAATGATGTATTTATGACCAGTGAAAGAGAGAGGGTTACACTCCATTAAATAAATGGCCCATTTTAAAAAAGGATTGATAGTGATGACAGGGTGCTATGGGGTTGTAGGAGCATGTGCCTTAGGGGTGTAAAGTTGACAGTTAGTGCAATTCTTAACTAGCTTAATGAACTCCATGAATAAATAGGGACAAAAATATCCTACAAACATAACATTTTGGCCAATAGCCATCCTAGGAAGGTGTTCACCACAATTACCACTATCACAGGCACTCAAGACCTTCTATGCCCCATCATGTGTGAGACATTGATGTAACAAGGTATTGACTCCTCAAAAATAAAGGTCATCTCCAATGAGGAGATAACAAGGAACCTAATGATGAATATGGCATCAATTTTCACATGAAAAATGAGGACCAAACTTTTGGGTTCACAAATAGACTAAAATATTGCCATACCAAGGGTCATCCATGGGTATAGTAAAAACGTGTTCGTTGAGAATGTTGTCATTCAATGGTGGGTCTAATGCACCAATTGGGAGGTTAGAAATGAACTCGGTGAGGGATAAGAATTTATTTTTCTTAGGTGTGATGAACTATAATTAAAATTCTTGAATTATAATGATCCAATGGGCATACTTTCCATTGATAACTTGCCAACTCAATAGAAATGATATATGGTCAGAATTCATTACTACCTTGGTTTTATGCATCAGAATATAGTGATGCAACTTCTGAATGGAGAAAACAACCACCAAGGCCAATTTATCCTCATGGGTATAGGATAAGGGGGGTCTAGATAGTTTATTACACACATAATAGATTACATGCTTGCATCTTTCAATCCCATCCTAAATGAACACTCCAGTAACAACGAAGGGAGAGGAAAAAATGTAAAGGATGAAATCCTTATGAAATTTAGGAGGACTAATTAAATGTGTTGAGATGAGGGCACACTTAACATATCAAAGCAGTGATGGGATTGATCATCACATACAAATGGTATGTCAAATCACAAGAATCGAAGAAAACCATGAGTGGTCATGGCATAGTCAAGGATGAACCAATGTAAGAAATTGGCTTTCCTCTATAGGATTTACAATTGGCATAAATTGTGAGGGGGAGATAGTTCAATGATGGCCCAAACCTTCAAAGGGTCTCTAGTAATGCTAGACTTAGGCACAATGAATCCCAAGAATTGATCAACAAGCATGCAAAAGACACACTTAAATGGGTTTAAGCATATATTATAATTCCAACACTGAAGGAAGATAGTATGAAAGTCTTCTAAGTGATGCAATTGTTTCTTCAAGTGAGGATTAAGATCGTTGATATAGGCCAAAATGATGTGAACCAAGTCATGGAAATAGTATGACATGACACACTGAAAAGTGGCTCCAATATTCTTTAATCCAAAAGGCATAACCTTGTATGCAAAGGTTCCCCAAGGAGTGGTAAAGGAAGTCTTGTATTAATCTTGGGGATGAATCCAGATCTAATTGTTTCCCAAGAATCCATCCATGAAGGAAAGAATCTTGTGTCCTGTTGAAATTTATCCTACTCAACACCTGGAAATTAATTCCAAATAAATCACTTATTGAATTAAAGCACAAGTGAGTAATCAACTAAACATGTCGCGGAAGCATAAACAAGGAAACCAAATCAAGCACACATAAACACCAATATTTTTGGGTAGATACCCTTGGAAAAACCCCGGAGGGAAAACAGGTGTTGAGAATGATTTTATTATGCTAAAATCAGGGTCTCATGATAGGGATAATGGCCCACTGAGAGAAATAAAACTATAGACAAACCTAGCCAAGTCTGATCTATTGTACAGCCTAGAACTGCATGTTTTTCAAGGTGTATGTGAATTTCCTTCAGCGAACCCACATATGTATTTGATTGTCTCCATCGAGGCCCGGGTACATGTATAGAAGGACTGTACGACAAGCTCCATATGACGCGACACTTTCATGTGGGTTCCATTCACAGAAACCCACCTGCATTGCCTCTGTTCTCTCTTCTCCTTGACCCGATATCTAGATGGAAGTCCTTCTCCACCTATCCAAGATCTCCTTGAATCAAAGTCCTTCTTTATCCAATCCTTTGTGTGTAAACTCTCTCAACACAACTCTTGTCAAGTGTCTTCCTCCTTCACCCTAGACTTGATTCTATAATCGTGAGTTATCATCTATTTCTAATCTCCAAAGTGATTGACGGTTGAGATTACTTCTCACACTCACTTGAGATTTAGAAACACACTAATTACTTTTATCACTTTCCTTAAATAAATCATTTAACTAATTACATAATTAACTAATAAAATCACTTTACTTTAAAAATTCCTTTAATTAAAGTAAATTCAAGGATAGAAGGCTTTGGACAATTTCCACATGTCTAGACACATAGAACTGTGTGGAAATACCTATCCAATTCTACCACTATCATCAACACTCCCTCTTAGAGAGGAAGGTATTATGCACCACTCCAAGTTTGTCTCTGAAGAACACATACTTCCCTTTATCCAAGGGATTTGTCAGAATATTTGTAACCTTCTCATCTCTGGAAATATATTGAATCTTCACTAATACCTTTTGGATCTTATCTCGAATGAAGTGGTATCTAATCTCTATATGCTTGGAGCTGTCATGGAATATTGTATTCTCCGAGAGTTTGATACAACTCTGATTATCACACTATATCACCGTAGGCTCCAACTCTTGATCAAATAAACTTGTAAGAAATTTGTGAATCCAAATGGCTTCACAACTATCCATACTCGGTGACACATACTCTGGCTCTGTTGAATTAAGTGCTACAAAACTCTGCTTCTTATTGAACCAAGTAATTTTTTTTTATCCCAAATTAAGTAGCACCCTGAGGTGCTCTTCCTGTCTACTGGAATCCCTTCCCAATCTGATTCTGTAAATCCC
Source organism: Picea glauca (assembly GCA_000966675.3). Classification (NCBI taxonomy): domain Eukaryota; kingdom Viridiplantae; phylum Streptophyta; class Pinopsida; order Pinales; family Pinaceae; genus Picea; species Picea glauca. Next base: position 233,126 of record JZKD02S0789248.1, on the reverse strand, counting down.
TACAACTACACTCCATCTCCTCAAATATATCTCAAATCTAGTACAGTTGCCACCGCATTCATGGAGACAGTTCAAAAGCTACATGGCATCCCCAAGATTATTGTAAGTGACTGAGATCTCATCTTCACTGGACATTTTTAGAGAGAATTATTTTTTTGTTTGGGTACTCAATTGGCTCATAGCTCATCCTATCATCCTCAATCTGATGGACAAACTGAGGTAGTGAACAAATGTCTAGAAGGATACCTTCGTTGCTTTGTCTCCGATAAACAAACACAATGGTTCAAACGATTACCCTTGGCAGAGTGGTGGTATAACACTTCCTTTCATACTGCAACAAAAATGACACCCTTTATGAAACTCTATGGATACCACCTTCCTTCCATCACTTATTCTCTAAAAGAAAAATCTAAGGTTCAAGTAGTGGAACATCACATCCAGCATCAACAACAAGTTCTCCAAATCTTAAAGGACAATCTAACCATGGCACAGAATCGCATGAAACAACAAGCAGATCAACATCATAGTGAAAGAAGTTTTGAAGTAGGGGATTGGGTGTTTTTAAGACTACAACCATACAAGAATATGTCCCTCAAGCAAGCCAAGAAGGATAATAAATTATCACCAAAGTACTATGGCCCTTATAAGGTGTTGCAAAACATTGGTACTATGGCATAAAAATTGGAGTTGCCTGCATCTTCACGAGTACACCCAGTTTTCCATGTTTCATGTTTAAAGAAGGTTATAGGTGACAAGATCCTATTTCAAACTATATTTCTAGAACTTGACGAGGAAGTAAAAATCATATTGGAGGCTGAAGCCATCACTAACACAAGAACTCGCAAGCTGAAGAATAGATCCATTTCAGAGTATCTCATTAAATGGAGGAAACTACCGGCTGAAGATTCCACTTGGGAAGATGACTCTTTTATACAAAAGCATCCAGAGTTACTCAAGCATTGTGGACAACACTTCTCTCAAGGGGAGGGGCATGTTAAGCCCTAATATTGGCTCATTACCCCTTAATTGGGGCATATTAGATTAGTAATGTTATTTTATTTATGTCGTCCTTATTCCATTAGTTGTAATTATACCTCCTAGTCTCCTATATATACCAAGGAGACATTTTCATTTGGAATCATCTTGTACTTGAACATTTATGTGGGGTAAAAGAAGGTTTCCCCCTCGAAGAGGCTTATTATCTGAAATTCTCTCTTTTTCAAGGCGTTGACTACTTATTCTAAGGTTTTTCTATGCTATATTGACATTTTGTTCTTAACAACCTCTCAAGTATCTGAGCACATGTTTCACTACAATCAATGCACCTACCATGGCTCCACCATGAATTAACTCAAGGTGTCCACAACAAAACAAATATATGGCCTAGTGTTGACCAAATACATCAAGGACCCTATCAGATGCATGTATATCTTGGGATCCACCAAATCTGAACTTGAAGTGATCACCTTCTTCATATTGGTAATCATAGGTGTATCCATCACTTTACAGTCCTCCATCCTCAATCTCCTCAAGTATCTATTGCATACTTCCCGTTTCCAAGAAAGATCTCTCCTAATACATGTCATACCTCTAACCCTAAGAAATAATGAATCAAGCCAATGTCCTTCATCTTGAACTCACTAGATAAATCAAATTTTCACCCTGCAATAAGCTCCTCTACACCTGTGAGAAATAAATCATCAACATATAGAACCAAGATGAGATGATCCTCTCCAACAAGATGATCCTTTGAAAAAAACCCACCTGAGTTGCCTCTGTTCTCTCTTCTCCTTGACCTTATCTCTAGATGGAAGTCCTTCTCCACCTATCCAAGATCTCCTTGAATCAAAGTCCTTATTTATCCAAGCCTTTGTGTGTCAACTCTCTCAACACAACTATTGTCAAGTGTCTTCCTCCTTCACCCTAGACTTGATTTTATAATCGTGAGTTATCATCTATTTCTAATCTCCAAAGTGATTGACGGTTGAGATTACTTCTCACACTCACTTGATATTTAGAAACATACTAATTAATTTTATCACTTTCATTAAATAAATCATTTAACTAATTACATAATTAACTAATAAAATCACTTTACTTTAAAAATTCCTTTAATTAAAGTAAATTCAAGGATAGAAGTCTTTGGAAAATTTCCACACGTCTAGACACATAGAACTATGCAAAAATACCTATCCAATGCTACCACTATCATCAACACTCCCTCTTAGAGAGGAAGGTATTATGCACCACTCCAAGTTTGTCTCTGAAGAACAGATACTTCCCTTTCTCCAAGGGATTTGTCAGAATATTTGTAACCTGCTCATCTGTGGAAATATATTGAAGCTTCACTAATCCCTTCTGGATCCTATCTCGAATGAAGTCGTATCTAATATCTATATGTTTGGACCTGTCATGGAATACTGTATTCTCTGAGAGTTTGATAGAACTCTGATTATTGCAGTATATCACCATAGGCTCCAACTCCTGATCAAATAAACTTGTAAGTAATTTGTGAAGCCAAATGGCTTCACAACTATCCATACTTGGTGCCACATACTCTGGCTCTATTGAATTTAGTGCTACAAAACTCCACTTCCTATTGAACCAAGTAATTGTTTTTTATCCCAAGTTGAAGCAGCACCCTAAGGTGCTCTTCCTGTCTACTGGACTCCCTTCCCAATCTGATTCTGTAAATCCCTACAACTACACTCCATCTCCTCCAAGATATCTCAATCCATACTCCATTGTACCTCTCAAGTATCTGAGCACATGTTTCACTACAATCCAATGCACCTACCTTGGCTCCACCATGAACTAACTCAAGGTGTTCACAACAAAACAAATATATGGCCTAGTGTTGACCAAATACATCAAGGACCCTATCAGATGTATGTATATCCTGGGATCCACCAACTCTGAATTTGAAGTCATCACCTTCTTCATATTGGTAATCATAGGTGTAGCCATCGCTTTACAGTCCTCCATCCTCAATCTCCTCAAGGTATCTATTGCATACTTCCCTTTTCCAAGAAATATCTCTCCTAATACATGTCATACCTCTAACCCTAAGAAATAATGCATCAATCCAATGTCCTTCATCTTGAACTCACTAGATAAATCGAATTTGCACCCTGCAATAAGCTCCTCTACACCTGTGATAAATAAATCATCAACATATAGAACCAAGATGAGATGATCCTCTCCAACAAGTATGGAGTACAATTTAGGATCCTCCTCTCTCTTGGTAAATCCCATACTCTACAAGTATCCATCAATCCTGGAATACCACACCCTGGGTCCTTGTTTAAGTCCGTAAAAGGATTTCTTAAGCCTGCACACATGAGAATCCCTCCCATGTACCTCAAATCCCTAAGGTTTCTCTATGCATAATTCCTCCTCAATGATCACGTTGAGGAAACTTGTTTTCACATCCATCTAATATATCCTCTACCTCGTAATTGAAGCAATATAAATAATAGATTGAATAGAATAATACCCAGTGACTGGAGCAAAACTCTCCTCATAATCCACTCCCTCTTTCTGGGAGAACCCTCTCGCCACAAACCTCTCTTTGCACTTCTCGATGCTACCATCTACAACATGATTGATCTTGTATAGCCACCTAGAGCTCACAACTAACTTCTCCTCCCATATTGGCACTATGTCCCAGACATAAATCCTCATAATAGAGGTATATTCCTCTACCATGGCATCTCTCCATACCTACTGATATGTTTCTTCCTTAAAACTAGAAGGCTCAACATCAATGATGCTACTCATAATCGCCATATAGTTTAGAAACTTCTTTGGAGGCTTGCACTTTTTGACTACACTCCTAGGAGCCTCACCAACATCCTTCAATGTATGTAATAACCTCCTGGGTCTCCTAATAGGATTGGCAGGGAATAACTCTTACTCCCCACTTGAAGTCTAAACTGTTAATTGTTGTTCATCCTTTGGAGCTTGTTGCTCCTTGTCCTATGTCACTGTTGATGACTCTTGAGATCTGTTAGATGTCAAGTTCTCCTCAAACTTAACATATCTACTCACAAATTTCTTCCTCTGTGCTAGAATGAATATCTTGTAAGCCTTTGAGGTCTCATTGTACCCCACAAATATACCTTTTTTTCCTTAAGGCTCAAACTTCATCCTCTTCTCCAGAGGCACATGGATGTAAACTGGACAACCAAAGATCCTAAAATGTCTAATATTTGTCTTTACTCCCGATAATTCCTCCTCTGGAGTCTTGTCGCCCAACATCCTATGATGACTCATGTTCTACACATACATTATCATGTTACCTGCCTCTACCCACATAAACGTAGGAAAATCCTGGTTATGTATCATAGCTCTAGCATAATCGATGATGGATTGATTATTTCTCTTTGCAACCCTATTTTGTTGAGGGTTGTATGAAACTGTCATCTCTCTCTTGATCCCTTCCTCGTAAAAATCCTTGAAATCATTGGAGGTGCACTCTCCTCTGTTATTTGACCTCAAGAAATTGGTATTTTTACCTGTCTAGTTCTCTACCTGAGATCTAAACTCTTGAAACCAACTGAAGACCTCATCCTTGGTATTCATAAAGAATATCTAGGTTTTACTGGAAAAATCATCAATAAAGATCACACAGTATGATGATCCCTGTAATGATTCTATTAAAATCGCCCCACTCATATCTGAATGAATAATATCCAAGATCCCCTTAGACCTATTCTCACTGCTAGGAAAAAAATTCTTATCATTCTTTCCAAGTGCACACCCTTTGCACACTCCCTATTGCTCAATTCTAAACTATGGAAGACCTGTAACAATGCCCCTCAAAATTGGAAATTCCATGTAGTGTAGGTATCCCAAACTCATGTGCCACAACTCACATAGGTTGGCGTTGTCATGTACCAAATCCTGAATTGGAAACCTGTATAAAGTTCCTTCTCTAAATCTAATTACCACTACGTTATCTAGGATAGCTTTCTCTGGATGTATGAGTACCTTATGTCTCTAAAAAGTGACGAAAAAACCCATGTCCTCCATATTTAATATTGAAAGCAAATTCTTCTCCAAACCTGGTACGTAAAGCACATCCTGGGCATCTAACAAGCATCCTGACTCAATATGGAATGCAATTGTTCCCTCTCCCTTCACTACATACTTGGCATCATCACCAAGTTACACATGAACATCTAAGTCCCTCTCTGTCAAAATGCTAAATAGCTCTCATGCTTTTTCCATATGACGAGATGCACCACTCTCTAAGAATCATGCACTCCTCATAGGTGTGTTGCTAGAAAGGCAAGAAACCAGTGAGAAATCCTTCTCAAACTTCATTGAAAACTCATCAAGTTATGTATATGTTTATGTTGTTGTCTACATCTTTCCATTACCATTCTTCTTCTTCTTCTTCAAACATTAAGATGTTGTTGTCTGTGTGTTTCCATTACCCTGGTGTTATAACCCTAAATTGCACTACCCCTGCTTACCTGGCATCAGGCCAACTCATTGCCCTTCATTGCCAAAGCCATGCTGAACAACTCTTCTAAAAACTCCTTTTTTAAAAAGAATCCGCTGGCAGGCCCACTACAGCCCGCGGGCCCCGCTAGCAGGCCCACTACAGCCCGCGGGGGCCCCGCTAGCAGGCCCACTACAGCCCGCGGATACCTAACAAAGCAAAAAATCAGGGAAGTTTTCGTCGGGACGAAGAGACTTTTGTCAGTTAACTAGAACTCCCAGCCATGCATGGCCGAGAGTTCGCCTAAAACCCTAGCTCCTTCTAACCTATAAAAGGAGGGGTAGGGGTACTATTCAAA
>JZKD02S0789248.1:171554-196796 GCA_000966675.3 Picea glauca | reverse complement strand
TGCAAAGGAAAACATACATGCATCTATGGCATTCATAAACACATAGTAAACATTCAGAAAATGAACATTCATTACAAAGATAAATACATAGAGGTTTATATGCAGGGAAATCTTCCTTTTTCATTAATATTGAATGGTTCTATACAATGTGTACAAGGTTGTAATGCAATAGAGTCTCAGCTCTTCCTCTCCTCTCTTCTCTTCTCTACAAAAGCTACTAATTAGCTAACTCTCTCTAATGAATTTTTTATACAAATATCTTTTTACAAAAGAGGGGCTCCTTGAGCCTTCCCTCTAGCTACCTACTCTCATTAAATTACATTTAATCGGCATCTAATCGAAATTAGATATAGATCCACCTAACTATCGGCCATTAAAGGCGACACTACACATTACAATAACTCAACATGTACAAAGACAGTGGCTCGGCTTTCCTTGAGCCTTCAAACTTTTAATTACATTAAATTTTTAAATAAAAGCTCAAAATTTGAGAGGATTGGCGCGTCCTTCTTTGGGATCCGCTCCCTCCAAGTGCATTGATGCGCTATCTGCTGATGTGTTTGATGAGGTGGAGCGATGCTCCCGCATCATACTCCCATGCTGACAAAAAATCATGAGCTCCTTCTCATGGCTGCCATGTTGCTGATGTTGAGATCCTCCAAGGTCCCAAACCTGAATTTGGAGTTGTCCCTTTGCTCCTTTGATTTGTTGTTGTTGTTGTTGTCCTATTGTTACAGTCTCTTCTCTGGTTAGCCTTCTCTTGTTGCTGACTATCTGTTGTGCTGACTTCAACATCATCTTTCTTATCTCCTCTATCTCTTTGTCTAGCTAGTCCACTAGTTGGCTCCTTTCATGCAGTCTACTCTATTTCATCTCCTCTTCTTCATACATATCAAAGGGTAGATCTTTTTTATCCCCCATGCTGACTTCACCTCCGGTGGCCTTGACTTTCCACTCCACTGCGGGTTCAAATTCTATAGCAATGATACTGAGCTGTTGCTCAACGATCTCCCCTGACAGTTTAGCTTCTGCCAGTTCCTCTGTCTCTGGATTGTCCAACCAATCCTCCAACAACTTCAATTATATCTCCCACTGAGTGATCATCTGGGAAGATGCTCAACATCTGCTCCTTCTACTCTTCCTTGACAGTCTTTGCCGGTTGTCTTCCTTCTGCACCCACAATACATAAATTGTTAATTTTACAAACATTTGGCCACATGGCCTCTTCTCTGGATGATTGTTGCATCACCTCCTCACAAACATGAGATCCTACAAAGCTCATTCCAAGGGATATGTTGATCCCTCCTATCATCAATCTAAAATGTTGATGATATTCTATTTCCTCCTTCTCTCCTGTCAGCACTCCTTGTTGATCTGAACTTAGCTCTGAGTTCCCGAGACTTTTAGACAATCTCATCTTCATTTCTATCAGCACTCCCTGTCGATATGAACTCTCAAATGAGTCCATGAGACTTTCAGACAATCTCATCTTCTTCACCTTTCCCACCTGGCAATCTGAAATCTCATTTTTTCCCTCCTGGTAGTCTACGATATCCTTGACTGATCTCTTCTTTACCTCCTCACTGAGGTTTTCTCTAACATCTGGATCGCAAACGCAAACCATTTCTTCTTCTGCGCCACTGAGGGTTTCAACCTGCCTCAACCACCTCCTCAACACCTATTTTTGTTTTCTGACCAACAATTGCTGGATAGGCCACTTTGCCTTCAGCTTCATGGGCCACTCATACCTCCAGCTTCCTTGTGCTTCTTGTTGCATCTTCAAGATCAATTTTTTGAGCTCCTCTCTAATCTCCTTGAGCTCTTTGTCCATCTCTTCTTGGATCATCTACTTTTGGTCTCCTTTTCAACCTTGCTTATGACCTTCAATAGCCATTTTCCCTTTTGCACTGCCCTCCTGGAAAGTTTGTGAGCTTTCACTCACTCATTGTCAGCTACAACCAACTTCTGGTTCACCTGCTGGAACCTTCTCTGAGATGTTACACTCCTGCTGAGTGTAGGTGCACACCTTGCGCTCGCTCCTTTCCTTAAGCACTCCTTGCTCTCTGGATGTTGTACTCCAACTTCTCACTTTAAGAACTCCACAGGCTCTCCTCTGCTTCAAGAACGTGATTGGTTCTTTTCTTTCATCCCACTTGGTTGTATGTTGTCTGTTGCACACCTACAAACAAAATCCCGCTCTAATACCACTTGATGGTATCAGACTAAAACCTTTTTATGGCTCTGATACCAGTTGATGCAAATCCCCACCTTCTCCCTAGGGTCTGTGCGACCTACCGGTCTAGGATCATTCAAAATCGGGAGCCGAATCGGCTCACGGGTTCCTGCTAAACCCGAAGAAACTTTTTCCACATGTCCTTTTTCTTTCCTTGTGCCGGCCAAATGATAAACCCACAAGCGCTTTTCCCTAAGACCCTTTACCTTTAAAATCAATTTCGTGCATTATCCCCCTCTCTTCGGCCAACTCCTCATGTGACCTCGGACTGTGACCAGACGCTAACCCAAAAGGTGCTAATTCAGAACTTTGGGCACTTCAGGCTCCGAGAGTTTCAACACCACAAAACCTCAACTCCTCTGAATCCACAAACTCCAGACTCGTGAATCGGACAACTGACGCTCTCCACAGATCAGTGGTCCATACTAACTCCACACTATAGGCTTCATAGTATTTCAAACATACAACCCTCCAATCCCCCGGAGTGTCGAACTGGCAAACCTCTGAAGGGATCAAATCTACAGTCCTCCACTCTCTAGAAATCAACAGTGGAGATCTACTTTGGGACTCCAGCCTTCAGAAGTTCCCAACTGTTAACATACACAAACCTTCGGAGTACCGAATCTCCGAAGTGACTTGGAGGTGCGATCTACGATCCACGCGTCCCCACAAATGGACAGTTGTGATCTGTTTCAGGCTTCGAGACTTCGGGATTATCCACAACATTCCACTCAGTTTCCTCCGGAGTACTGGACCTCCGGACTACCAGATCTCCTGCCACATGTCCACTATAATCAATGGTTGAGATTAACTCTATTATTCAGATATTTGGGTGGATTGAACACTCCACACTTCTGATCTCTCGGACTAGCGATCTCCCGGACTACACTATCCACTAACAGGTGTTCCACCTAATCAATGCTCCAGATTAACTCTAGCTCCTTGGACTTCGGGAGTTCTGTCTCCTCTGCACACCTTGCACGAAGTTCGTGGAATATGCAAAGTCCGAAGGACTTCCAAGGTTAAACCATGTGCACCTTACCTGTATCCAACGATAGTCGATCCTTGCGCCTAGATCCGACGGATGGGATCTATTATTCTCCTATGTGCGCTCCTCGTCCTATCTGGGCTTGATCTGGTGGCCCAAATTTTCTCCTGTAGTCGATCCAATGGCTCCTGTAGATTCCTCCTCCGCTGCTGCTACACTTTCCTTCAAAAGAAGGATTTTATCAAACTTTTCAAAGGGTTGGTCTTTTAATCTTCCTCTGCAAGACCAGTAACTTGGTCTATGCCTGCGTTGCACCTCTTGAGATTTGACACTTGAAATATGTCATCTTTGCGCACACCTTGCGCTTCTGGAAATGTCTAATACTTAGGCCATTTTCTGCCCTTTGCACTCCTTGCAGGACTCTTAGAGTATTCAACAACTCTGGTGTGTCTTCTCTTGCACAACCTTTCCTTTGAGCTTTTACACTGCTATGAGTGTAGGCACACTCCTTGTGCTCGCTCTTAGAGTGTTCAACAACTCCGATGTGCACTCCTTCCACTATCCCTTCTGAGTTTTAGAATGATTCTCGTGTGCCCACCTGGAACACTCTTCCTTGAACTTGAAACATATTTCTAGTGCACTCCTTGCAGTGGCTTCACAGAGTTTTCCAACAACTCTAGTGTGCACTCCTTGCACAAGCCTAAGAGCCCAGAACACTAAAAAAACTACAGATAGATAGAGAAGTCTATCTAATACCTGCAAAGGAAAACATACATGCATCTATAGCATTCATAAACACACAATAAACATTCAGAAAATGAACATGCATCACACAAATAAATACACAAAGGTTTATATGCAGTGAAATTTGTCTTTTTCATTAATATTGAATGGCTCTATACAACGTGTACAAGGTTGGCCTGCAACAGATTCTCAACTCTTCCTCTCCTCTCTTCTCTTCTCTACAACAACTACTAATTCTCTAACTCTCCTTAGCACCTAACTCTCTCTAATGAATTTTTATACAAAGATCTTTTTTACAAAAACGGGGTTCCTCGAGCCTTCCCTCCAACTACCTACTCTCATTAAATTACATTTAATCGTCATCTAGTCCGAATCGGATCTAGATCCACCTAATTGTCATCCATTAAAGGCAACACTACACATCACAATAACTTGTCCTGTACAAAGACAATGGCTCAACTTTCCATGAGCCTTCAAACTTTTAATTACATTAAATTTTTAAATAAAAGCTCAAAATTTGAGAGAACTGGCGCATCCTTCTTTGGGATCTACTCCCTCCAAATGCGTTGATGCACTATTCGTTGACGCGTTTAATGAGGTGTAGCGATGCTCTTGCATCAATGATGCTAATAAAATCATGTAGAGAAATAAGAGTTTCTTTAAACCATGAAAAGTGTTAGTTCTTATATCCCTTTAGAAAGTTTATTGGACATCATTCCAAAAGAGGGTATAATGGTGGATAAGGTGAATGTAATAAGAGATATGATGCCACTCACAAACCCCTCCAAGTTCTTAGGGTATGTTGGTTATTGTATAAATTTTGTGAAAGGCCATGCTTTGATAGCATGGCCCATGGAGAATCTCTTAAAGAAAGAAACACCCTTGGAATGGATAAAGGAGTGTGCATCTTGCCTAGATTGTAGTTTAGTTTCATGGCATGGAAGTGAGAACAAAGATTGTTTTTTTTACATTTAATGTACAATTACCTAATTTAATTATTCATAATGAAAAAGTGTGTATTCATATATAATAGTTACATAATAAAAAATACTAAGGAATTACTTTTTTACACATTTGGATTCACGACTTCAACATGAAGACAATCAATATAAAATGATGATGGAAATAAAAAGTGCTTCATTGTATAGGAAAAAGAGATATCTCAAATCACATATTATTACATTGATTAAGATTTTATGAATGCCGATTTATTAGTTCTAGCTTTTGGCTGTCTAAACATTGGATTTTTTGAATTTTTTCACTGGAATCAAACGAAATAGATTTTGGTGAAATCTTCATTTTATGTTGTTTAAATTGCATTTTTGAATACATAAATGGATTCAATACTATGAAAAACCAAACCTTCAGGGCACTTGAATTATACAGACTCAATTACTCAAAACTTAAGTTCCAACAAATTTTGGCCGGATTTCAATAAAAATTGATCAAAAAATATGCTCTTGAATTATACAGACTCAATTACTCAAAACTTGAGTTCCAACAAATTTTGGTCGGATTTCAATAAAAATTGATCAGAAAATATGCTCATAAAAACTTCAAAAAGTCCAATATTTAGACTACATGAAGGCAGGGACTATAGATTTCTCCTTGTGTTCAAGGAGCATTGACCAGGTCTTAGTGAATACGTTTTGTTACATTATTTGGTGTGTTTTCCACAATTTTAATATAAAATTTTAATTTTTATTAGAGTTTTTTAAAATCATTTATTAAATTTCATTTTTAAAAAATAGGAAAGCTTTTTTGAAATTTTCTATTTACGTCTTTTTGATATTCTTATTGGTCAAAACATCCTGATAAGACTTAATTAGCTCTGGTCAAGGGTGATTTATTTTATCTATTTGTTAGATGAAAAAAATAATGTTATTAAACAAATTTATAAATATTTATGATTCGTCCGTTTAGAAGGCTCACACTGCACGAAGATCTGATATCTGACGCTGTATTTTATATCCCACACTACACGATATTGATAACTGACACTACAGAATGCAATCCAGGTGGGTTGTTGGGGTGCCATTACATTATTTAATGTAGGCATTATGATCTGTCACCACCCTCCACTTCCACTTGGTAACTTCCATGCAAGCTACCTAAGGCCGAGGATAGTGCTGGAGTATGAAAGGGATTCTGAGATAAACAGATATGACTGCATCCATTCTACCTGAAGCTTGCATCCCCTTCCTACACTTTCATCTTCGATATCTGTAGCGTCCACAATGCTTCAGCTACCTGCATAAACAAAAATAATCAAAGCAGGTCTTACCGTCCATACTTTTGCTCCAGAATTTGTGATAGTATTCTTAGTAAGTGAATTTCTGGTAACGAATAAGATTATCAGGGTTGATCAATGAAGAGGCGGGTTCTATCACTGCATCAAGAGAAGGGCTCTAGAACGTTGGAATAGAGATATGCTACCAAGGAATTTACTATAGCGGGGCAGATTGTGCTTTCGTATATTCCATTACTTAAAACCTGAAACAGAGAGAGAGAGAAGAACTCTATAACCACATAGTTAAAGAGCTTGCTATATGATTATATACTGTGATTGTTATTTATGGGAAATACTGATCATGGATTTGATCAAGGGATTTACCTGTAATTGGTCTCCAATGTTGACTCCTAGGAATTTGGAATGGACTGAACAACGATCCAACTCTCGCTTTTAAACCCTTGCAAGTCGGATGCTTGGTCCTGGAGAAGAGCCATGAGAGCGTTAGAATCTGTATGACTCGGTAAGCCATAGGTGAGCTCTGCGTTCGAGCTGCAAGGGTAATAATTTATTGCCATAATTTGGCCATATTTTCCAAGAGCTTTATTCAGAAAGTTGGATTTTGGGTTCTAGTCCCAGGCTCTCTGATAAGGAATTCGTAGAGTCAATGCCCTAATGTAAGTGGAGTATTTACTTGAAACTTTTATGTATTCACATCAAACGCAGAATTCGTATAGTTAGTGATACACCATATACATCGGAATAGAACACAAGTTTTCAAATTTCAAGGATTTCTTAAATGGAAGCTCTCTTATATACACATGTAAGAAGATAACACTCGTGTCTTAAGAATTTCCTCCAGTTTAAAACATCATCTTTCTCTAGTTGACAAACTACAATGCAGGAAGGTGTTATGCATGAAGGTGTTAGGCAACGAAAGCAAATGTAACAAGATTCTAATAGAAAAGGATATAAAACCACGATTAAGTCAAGAACAACAATCACACAATTGACACAATGATTTATGTGGAAACTCAATAAGGGAAAAAACCATGGGCAATGATAATCGGTATTTTTATTATTCAAGGGAGAATTATAATAGCCAATCTTAGGCATACAACCATCCTCTCCTCACACACACTCTACTTTCCACCTCTATGGGTATGCTCGTATATATAACATATATCACTAAAGAGTGCATGTATGCACATTTTAAATTTGTCCGAGTGTGCATGCATGCGCATGAGAAATTAGTTGGCACTTTTTCAACAATCTCCACCTTAGACAAAAAATTAACTGATATATCATGCCCTTAAATAATTCATCACCTTTTCTGCAAGCCAAGAGCAGCCAAACACCATCATAGCTTCTCTAAAAAAATTGGTTTCGTAAACATGTATGTAGAATTCACTTTTGTATGGACCTTTTCCAGAGCCACTCCACCTTCATCAACAACTTGTCTTACAAAATGGTACTTAACAGAAATATGCTTCATCTTACTGTGATAAGTTGGATTTCTAGCCAAATGAATAACACTTTGACTATCGCAAAATACTTTCACCTTGTCCCACATCCTTCCAAACTCACTCATCAAACCCTGTAACCAAATTGCCTCCTTGCATGCATGTGAAGCAACCTTATATTCTGCCTTAGTAGTGAATAAAGAAACTACATTTTGAAGCTTTGACATCCAACTAAAAGGTCCTCCTGCAAGAGTAAAGACATATCATGAAGTGGATCTTTTTTGTCCAAGTCACCTGCAAAATCTGAATCTACATAACCACAAATTGAATCACTGGAACCATCATAGGTGATAGAATAATTACTTGTGCCTCTAAGATATCGAAGCACATATTTCATTGTTGTCCAATGCTCTTTAGATGGATTTTCCATGTATCTACTGACAACACCAACTACATGTGAAATATCTAGTCTAGTACTCACCATCGCATACATCAAACTTCCCACTACATTAGCATATGGTAAACAAGACATATAATCCTTTTCTTCTTCATTACTAGGACATAAACCTGAAGAAAGATTGAAATGTGAAGCTAAAGGGATCTGTACGGGTTTCACATTATTCATACCGAATCTCATAAGTATTTTCTCCACATACTTTTGTTGTGATAACCACAGCTTACCATTTTTCATGTCTCTGTGTATCTCCATGCCCAAGATTTGTTTTGCTACTCCTAGATCCTTCATATCAAACAGCCTAAACAACTGAGCCTTTAAACTATTGATCTCGACCATACTTTTTCTTGCCACAAGCATATTGTCAACATATAACACCAAAATAATGAACATGTCATTTTCCAACTTTTTAAAGTAAACACAATTATCATATTCACTTCTTGTAAAATTTAGGCCCACCATGAAGGAATCAAAATTCTTGTACCATTTCCTGGGAGACTGTCTCAGGCCATACAATGACTTCTTGAGTTTGCAAACAAACCTCTTATTGTGATCCTGAACAAACCCTTATGGTTGTTCCATACATATATTCTCATCCAAATCTCCATGTAGAAATGATGTTTTAACGTCTAGCTTCTCTAACTCAAGATCAAGTAAAACAACTAGTGCTAACACAACATGAACTGAAACAAGCTTCACAACTGGTGAAAAGATATCATGAAAATCAATACCTTCCTTTTGAGAATACCCTTTTGCTACCAGTCTTTCTTTATACCTTTCAACTTTATCATCAACTCCCTTTTTCAGCTTGTAGACCCACTTGCAACCGAAAACCTTCATGTCCTTTGGAAGTTCCACCAGGTCCCATGTTTTATTCCTCTCTAAGGCATCCATTTCTTCTTTCATAGATTCTTTACATTGAACACTTTCAGATACCTTAATTGCTCCCTGAAAACAACTAGGTTCTCCATCAATAGAAACCAAAGCCACAGTTGAAACATAATCATCATACATTTTAGGAGGATTCCTAACCCGTGAAGATCTCCTTAGAGATGGTTGAGGCATATCCTCAGTTTCCTAGATAATTTCTACATCTTCTTCTTCTTCTTCTAGAACTTCTTCATGCTCCTCCCTTTCTAAAGATGGTCGAGTTTCCAACTGAATTTCATGAACTTGTGATACATGTTCTTGTCTCACTTCAACATCTACCAGTTTTGATTTTAAGAGTGAGGATTCATCAAATACTACATCTCTTCTTATGATGAGTTTGTGGGTAGTAGGATCCCACAATTTGTACCCCTTAACTTCATCACCATAACCAACAAAGACATATCTCTTTGATCTAGGATCTAACTTATAACGTTTCCTGGATATTTTCTGCATATTCATCTTCTTCTTTTGGAACTTCTTCATGCTCCTCCCTTTCTAAAGATGGTTGAGTTTCCAACTAAATTTGATGAACTTGTGGTACATGTTCTTGTCTCACTTCAACATCTACCAGTTCTTATTTGAAGAGTGAGGATTCATCAAATACTACATCTCTACTTATGATGAGTTTGTGGGCAATAAGATCCCACAATTTGTACCCCTTAACTATGTCACCATAACCAACAAAGACATATCTCTTTGATCTAGGATCTAACTTAGAACGTTGATCTTTAGAAATAAGAGCATAAGCATCACAACCAAATATTCTCAGATTTGAAAAGTCATACGAATGACCTGTCCACACCTCTTCTGGAATCTTACAGTTTATTGCAGTTGATGGTGACCGATTTATCAGATAACACGTTGTAAGAACTGCTTATTCCCACAATTCCTGCTGCAACTTGGCATTATTGAGCATGATCCTTATTATCTTTAGAAGAGTCATATTCATGTGTTCAACAACATCATTCTACTGAGGAGTATAAACCGTGGTCTTATGTCTTTCGATACCAGCTTCCTTGCAATAGTTTTCAAATTCCACAGATGTGAAATCACCTCCATTATCTATTCTTAAACACTTGATTGACTTGTCAGTGCTCTTTTCAACCAAAGCTCCGAATTGCTTAAAAGTATTAAATGCATCAACTTTTCTTTTAAGTATATAGACCCAAAACTTTCTAGAGTAATCATCTATAAATGTCACAAAATATGACAATCCTCCAAAAGAAACTGTAGGGGATGGTCCCCAAACATCTGAATGAATGTAATCAAGAATATCTTTGCTTATATGTCTTCCTGTTTTAAACTTATGTCTACACTGTTTTCCAAAAACACAATACTTGTAGAAATTCAAATTCATAATCTTCAAACTTGGAAGTGACTTACTGTAATGTCCCCCACCTCTTGATGAAGAGGTCTGGGAAGACTTAGTGGTCTAGACACCCCCACTAGACCATAGTCTCATGCAGCATGGGGAAAGGTCAACTAACTCAATGTTATATTTTGAAGTTGACTTCGAAAAAGGTAAAAAGGGTAAAAGAGTAACTCAATGAAGGAATATAACACTTGAGGTTGAGTTAGGAGTTGACCCTAGGGGCTAACTTAACTCAACAGAGAAACAAAAAAGAAGTATAAAGGAAATCCTAGGGCGCACCTCTCATCCATCTTGGATATCATTGCATTTGGTTATTGATCTCTTGGGAAACAATTTTTAGGGTTTTGAGATTACAAACCCTAGAGAACAACTTAGTGGTGAAAGATTCCACTCACCTTGTTCCAAGCTTGGTATCGGGCATGAAATACTCCACCCACACCATCGTATAGCTGCACAAGTTCTATCATCGATCCAAGAGGGAAGCAGGGTTGTAGCATTGAGGGTTTTTCTAGCAAGGGCACATCATTTCATGAGGAAGAGTTTGATCCAGCCATGTGACAGGGTCTAGAGACATTATAGCATTTGGTTTTTACTTGCAGGACCTTGTTCATCAATTTTGGAGCATTTTTGGAGAGTAACTTCAGCTATATCATTATCTACAACTTTGGGATGGTTTTGAGAGAAGGAGGGCGCAACTGTGATTCATATCTTGGCAGTTTGAGGGGGTTACACCTCAGATATGACCCAGAGACTTCTCCTAGGAGATTGTGGAAGCCCGATCTACATTTATAGAGAGTTTCAATAGATTTGGAGGCCTCCTTCATCAGGGCCGAATTATTGAGCACTTCAGGGTTTCAGGAAGGCGTAGTCTTGATTAGGGTTTTAGCAATTGGAGGGGTAAGACTTGGCATCTGGACTTCAGACTTTAGGGAGGGTTTCCCCTTGCCCTGATCTATCTTTCTGTGGAATTTGGCATCAGTTGGAGTTCTCTTTCAGTTGGGTCGAAACCTTGGCCTTCTCATATATTCAGCAGGACGTGCCAGCAACCAGGGGGGTTGGACGTGACCCTGGTTCTTACTGTATTTGGTATTCATTCTATATTCAACCTTTGGAGGCTTGTTTTGTATTTCCGGGAGAATTTTGTAACAACTCATATATTATCTCTTGGAGCTATCTGATGTTATTCCATATCTGCATCCATTTTGTATCAGGTTCTTGCTTTTCATAAGAATAAATGCCAGATCTATGCTTTTGGGTTCCATATCTTGTATACTGGTTAGATCTTGTGTTTGCATTCAGTTTATCTTTAGATATGTTCTTAATAAATAAATATAACCCCAAGTTCGAAACTTGAGTGGCCAACCTGCACACAAACACAAACAAACAAGTACATTAGTGGGTAGTTAGTGTTCCAAGCGAAAAAAAAATTGGCTTGGGAACATTACAGTGGTATCAGAGCTCTGATCCTCCCATCTCGTGAGGATTAGTGCATGCAAAAATTTAGTGGCATTTATATGGGCTGAAGGAAGAAAAAAACAAGTGAGATAGAAGCTGAGATGGAGGGTTTAGGTGATGACATTGAACCACAGGGCTTAGCAATCTTAGCATAGGAGTTTCGTAAGTCCATAATCCAGACAGAGAGTACATTGGTCAACCACTTACAAGAAAACCAGGAGGCAAAATGTAGGGGCAAGCCGAAATATCTGAGACCTTGAGGAAGGTAGATGAAAACCAGACAAGGATGACAGATATGTTGATGGCAGTGAATCACAAGGGGAGGGGTCCAAAATCATATTCCAATAAGGAAACTAGTGCATCTCATGGAGGAAACAGGTATCAACAGGAACACGTTCCCTATCATTATTCTGAGGGAAGCCATGGAGGGGGAGAACCACAGGGATAGATAGGTAGCAGGGCTACTCCCAGACCATATTTACCCACATTCACAGATGAGCCCACGCAACTTGACCACATTGATGATTTTAATGAGTTGTGTGAGCAATATTCCAGGGAGTACAACTCACTAAATTTGACAATTCAGAGGAAGATGACCCTAGATCAGTACTGTCAGATCAAATTCAGAAACAAACCCAGGCTGCACCACAGGAGAAACTATGAGTTTGAGTGCAGGGTTGGGAATATGGAGATTCCCTAATTTGATGGATCGACCAAGATGACTACACAAGTGTGGGTACAAAAACTAGACACTTACTTGAAGGTTAACCCTATGAGGGAGATGGAGGCCATCAAGTTTTCCACCATGTACTTGGATGTCAAAGCTCATGATTGGTGGTATCATGGATTGACCACACTTGGCCACAATCAGATAGTGGCATACACAGAGTTTACTTAGCGACTCATTGACAGGTTTGACCAGGGGGATCATGAGCTGCATTTTCAGGAGCTCACACAGATCAGACAGAAAAGAGCACCAGAGGTGTATATTGAGGAATTCCAGAGGCTAGCAGTCATGGTGAAGGACATGTCACATTCTAGACTCATGATGCTCTTCACTGAGGGTTTGATGGAACCCTTGAAGGGTTGGGTGAAGGATTTTAAGCCTACCAACCTGCAAGATGCTATCTGGTGGAAAAGAGATCTAGGGCCAGTTTCAAAACCGAAATTTGTGCCTAAAGCACCTCTTAACACCGAAGGTAGAGACCAAAGACCTCCAATGAACCTAGGAGGGCGAGACCCAAGGGGGTTTGACAGGGGAAGAGGTAGGATGGATGAGAATACTAGGAGAGAACCGAGGAGAAAAAAACTTTGATACACATGTAAAAAGCTATGGAACCCATACCACAAATTCATGGGTCGTGGCCAAGTTCATTACATAGAGGTGACATCAGACAATGAGGAGGATGAGGATTTCGGCCACATCCAGAACATGGAGGAAGACACCATCGAAACTGTAGAGGAGGAAGCTACAGGTCATGACAGTACGCCAGAGGAGAGAGATACTTTGGCATCCATCAGTGGGGTGCCCAAGTACAACACCTTCAGGATGAGAGAAGTCTTGCAGGGGCAGAAGGTGTCAGTACTAATTGATGGGGGAGCCTCCCACAACTTCATTGACTCAACATTGCTACAGAGGAGGCATATACCCACAGTTGATTTTGAAGGATTCAAGGTAGAGGTAGCAAGAGGAATCACCATGCCTTGTAATCGGTACATTCCATGGATAAAGCTTACACTGGGTAGGCGTGATTTGATATAGGATGTTTATGTGATGGACCTTCGAGACACAAACATAATCCTTGGAGTACAGTGGCTCAGCACGTTGGGTTCTATCACCACCAACTACAAGACCATGGAGATGTCTTTCATGGAGGAGAGTGGAAGAAAGGTAGTCCTCAGAGGCATGACAAGAAACTCAGCCAAGATATTTACAACAAAGAGGATGGAGGCTATTTTCGGAAGAGAGGAGATTGTGTATGCTGTTGAGTGCAATATTTCAGCACATGTGGACAAAACGGGGAAGGTTCACTACGCACCAGAGATTCATAGGATCATTGACAAACACAACAAAGTGTTTGGACCTATCCCACCAGGTGTGCCACCAGACAGGGGATTTGAGCATATCATTGAGTTGGAAAAAGGGGAAAATCTAGTCATCACCACACCTTACAGACACCCAAAGAAGTACAAGAACGAAATGGAGAAGGCCATCAAAGAGATCTTAGATATGGTTCACATTAGACCAAGTTCCAACCCTTTTTCCTCTTCAGCAGTATTGGTCAAGAAGAAGGATGGAACCATGCACATGTGCATTGACTTCAGGGCATTAAACAAGAAGACAATAAAAAACCGGTATCCCATCCCTAGGATTGATGAGCTATTGGGCGAGATCCATGGGGTTGTTTACTTCACAAAGATTGACTTGCACTCTGGTTACCATCAAATCAAAATGAGGGAGGAGGACATCCCTAATACTTCTTTCAGGTGTCACTACGACCACTATGAATTCTTGGTGATGCCATTCGAATTAACCAATGCACCAACCACACTTTAGTCATGTATGAACCATGTCTTCAAAAAGCAATTGAGGAAGCATCTTCTTGTGTTCTTTGATGACTTTCTGATCTATAGAAAGACATGGGAGGAACACCTTCAACATGTGGAATAGATCTTAGCCATCATGGAGGGCCAATCCTTGTATTCCAAGGAGTCCAAATGTGAATTTGGGATGACAGAGGTGCTCTACTTGGGGCATATTATTGGAGTTAAAGGGGTACATGTACATCGGGAGAATATTCAGGTGATAGTTGAGTGGACCACACCCAAAACTATTACAGAACTGAGGGGATTTCTAGGCATTTTCACTTATTACAGAAAGTTCGTCAAAGGGTTCTCACAACTTTGTGCACCTTTGACCAATTTGACCAAAAAGGGAGCTTTCAAATGAAGTGAGGAAGCCCAATTTACATTTGACAAGATGAAAAAAGTAATGAGCACCTGCCCATTTTTAGTCTTACCAAATTTCGTCCAACCCTTCATATTGGAGTGTGATGCATCTAGAGAGGGCATTGGGGTCGTACTGATGTAAAATAGGCATCCCCTTGCCTATGGGAGCCGAATGTTGAGAGGCCCTGAGATTATTTACACTATCTACGATAAAGAGATGTTGGCCATCATGCATGCCTTGGCCAAATTCAAACAGTACTTGGTGGGAGCAATATTTGTGGTCAGGTCAGATCATAAGAGCCTCAAGTACTTCTTGGAACATAAGGACTTGAATGAGAGACAATAGAAATGGGTCAGTAGGATACAAGCCTATGATTTTGACATTGAATTTTTCAAAGGGAAGAACAACGTAGTTTCATATTCCTTATCCAGGAGGCCATCAGTTTATGCCATGACAGATATATCAGTTGATTGGAAGGCTCACCTCTTGGTGGAATATTCCATAAATTAGTTCGCTTGTCGGTTGTTGGACGGGCAAGTACGGGATGATAACTTCAGAGTCATTGATGACATCATCTACTACAAGGGTCAGATCTTCTTTGTTCCTGAATCAACCTTCAAGGCCAAGATACTACAGGCTTGTCATCAACCGCCCATGGCAAGGCACCAAGGGATTGGTAAAACATACAGGCAAGTAAGGGAGAGGTTCTCATGGAAGGGCCTTAAAGAGGATGTGATGAATCACGTCAAGGAGTGTACTACTTGTCGGGAGAATAAGGATGAGCACACTCATCCAGCATGATTGTTGCAACCTTTACCCATCCCAGAGAACAAATGGGAGAGCATCTCCATGGACTTCATCACAGGGTTGTCAAGGGCACAGGGTAAGGATTGTATCTTCGTAGTGGTGGACAGGTTGACTAAATTTGCACACTTCTTCTCCATTGCTACAGACTTCAATGCAACATAGGTGGCCGAATTATTCTAAAGAGATCTTCAGACTACATGGTTTACCCAAAAGCATTGTTAGTGAGAGGGATAGTCAATTCATGTGCACCTTTTGGCAGGAGTTATTCAAGTTGGTTGGTACGGCCTTGACACCTAGCACTAGCTATCACCCTCAGACCAATGGGTAGACCGAAATTTTCAACAAATGGGTGGAAGGCTATCTCAGGAATTATGTAGGAGGGCAGCAGAAGGCATGGGTTAGGTGGCTACACTTGGGGGAATATTGTTACAACACCACCCATCAAATGTCCATAGGCATGACCCCATTCAAGGCATTTTTAGTTATGACCCACTCTCTTTTGTAGAGATTTCTTTTAGTGACAGTAGAGCCCCGATGGTATAGGATTGGGTACATCAGAGTCAGGACATCCTCAGGGAGTTGAAGGATGACTTACAGAGGGCATAGAATCAACATAAGGTCTAAGTAGACAAACATAGGGTAGAGCGTACTTTTGAGGTTGGTGACTTAGTCTACCTAAGGCTCCAACCGTATAGACATGCTTATATCAAAAAAAGTCTTCTATCAAAATAACTGGAGCAGAAAATCTCCAACCTCATGTCTTTGGGCCCTACAGGATCAACAAAAGGTTAGGGGTTGTAGCTTATGAGCTGGATCTCCCACAGGGCAGCATGATACACAATTTTTTCCACGTTTCTGCCTGAAGAAGGCCATTGGCCAACACATCACCCCACTGGAGGTGCTGCTACTTCTAGATGAAGAGGGGCAACTGGTACTGGTACCGGAGGAAATATTGGAGCTTCAAAAGGAGAAGAATCAAAGAATACTTAATCAAGTGGAAGGATTTTCCCATTGAGGATTCCACGTGGGAGAATGAACAGGTGATATGGGAGACAGGTTCAGAATTGCTTGTGGACAAGCAATTTCTAGCAGGGGAGACTGTAATTTCCCCCACCTTTTGATGAAGAGGTCTGTGAAGACTTAGTGGTCTAGACACCCCCACTAGACCATAGTCTCATGCATCATGGGGAAAGGTCAACTAACTCAATGTTATATTTTGAAGTTGACTTGGAAAAAGGTAAAAAGGGTAAAAGTGTAACTCAATGAAGGAATAGAGTGCTTGAGGTTGAGTTAGGAGTTGACCCTAAGGGTTAACTTAACTCAACAGAGAAACATAAAAGAAGTATAAAGGAAAGCCTAGCGTGCACCTCTCATCCATCTTGGATATCATTGCATTTGGTTATTGAGCTCTTGGGCAACAGTTTTGAGGGTTTTGAGATTACAAACCCTAGAGAACAACTTAGTGGTGAAATATTCCACTCACCTTATTCCAAGCTTGGTCTCGGGCATGAAATACTCCACCCACACCATTCTATAGCTTCACAGGTTCTATCATCGATCCAAGAGGGTAGAAGGGTCATACCATTGAGGGTTTTTCCAACAAGGGCGCATCATTTCATGAGGAAGAGTTCGATCCATCCTTGTGATAGGGTCTAGAGACATTCTAGCATTTGCGTTTTACTTGCAGGGCCTTGTTCATCAGTTTTGGAGAATTTTTGGAGGGTTACTTCGGCTAGATCATTATCTACAGCTTTGGGACGGTTTTGAGAGAAGGAGGGTGCAACTTTGATTTAGATCTTGGCAGTTTGAGGGGGTGACACCTCACATCTTACCCTAATACTTCTCCTAAGGGCTTGTGGCAGCCCGATATACATTTCTAGAGAGTTTCAAGGGATTTGGAGGCCTACTTCATTAGGGACGAATTATTGGGTACTTTAGGTTTTTAGGAAGGCACAGTCTTGATTAGGGTTTCAACAGTTGGAGGGGTAAGACTTAGCATTTGGACTTCAAAATTCAGGGAGGGTTTCCCCTTGCCCTGATCTATCTTTCTATGGATTTTAGCATCAGTTGGAGTTCTCTTTTAGTTGGGCCGAAACCTTGGCCTTCTCATCTATTTAGTAGGACGTTCCAGCATCGAGGGGGATTGGACGTGACCCTGGTTATTACTGTATTTGGTCTTCATTCTATATTCATCCTTTGGAGGCTTGTTTTGTATTTTCAGGAGCATTTTGTAGCATCTCATATATTATCTCTTGGAGCGATCTGATGTTATTCCAGATCTACATCCATTTTGTATCAGGTTCTTTCTTTTCATAAGAATAAAGGTCAGATCTATGCTTTTGGGTTCCATATCTTGTATACTGGTTAGATCTTTTGTTTACATTTAGTTTATCTTCAGATCTATGATTAATAACTAAATATAACCCCAAGGCTGAAACTTGAGTAGCCAACCTGCACACAGACACAAACAAACAAGTACATCAGTGGGTAGTTAGTGTTCCAAGTGAAAAAAATTGGCTTGGGAACATTACACTTACGATCAACCAATACCTTAATCCATTTCTCACTCATATGACCCAAACATTGATGCCGTAAATGAATAGAGTCACTTGCACCTTCATATGCTACCACTTCTTGATTTATTTATGTCTTTCCTTCAAGCTGATAAAGGTTCCCAATCCTCTTTTCCTTCATGACTACTAAGATGCCTTTGGACACCTTCAATACTCCACCTTGAGTTGTACACCTGTAACCAACAGAATCTAGAACTCCCAAAGACATTAATTTCTTTCTAAGTTCAAGTACATGCCTTACATATGTTAATGTTCTTACAAAATCATCATGCATTTTAATCGGGACGCTACCAACAATTTTACAAGAAAAATCATTTCCCATAAAAACAACACCATCATCAATAGATTGGTAAGTTGAGAACCAATTTCTATGAAGACACATGTGGCTAGACGCGCTAGAATATAACAACCAACGTTGATGTTGATGTGAAACATTACAAGTAGAAAATAGCTCATCAACCATACCTGAACCAGATTCTGAACTTGTTTTAGCTAAATTAGCTTCCTTTTCTTCTTTTGTGGAGTCGTCTTTGGATGCATTCTATCTTTTCCAACAATCCTTCTTAAGATTCCTATTGGCACAGGGGTAGACCTAGGGTTCAACGCTCAAGAGCTCACCAACAAATCCCTAACTACCGGCCCTTTCGGCAACACCTACGAAGTAGATGAAGTCTCACCCGAGGTAGAGGCAGGGGTGGTTGAAGGACTCAGGTGTCGACAACCTTAGCTGGGACACAAATATGTGATTATCTTGCTTACAACGCACTTAGCATCAATTATTTCCTAACATACATTCAGTAATACACTTCGTAGAAAGCACAAAGCACCGCAGTAATTACTCAGATCTAGCACTTAGAAATGATAAACATGTTATACTCAATAGATTAAGCACTTAACATCTTATGTATCACATCTAGCATGCATTCATATCCCATAAGCACAAAGCATCAAAAAATCTATCTAAACATATCAGAGCACTTAGCAAGAGAGAGACAAACACATCAACATAATACATTGAGTTACCATGGTTCACCCCCACCCTGGGGCTACATCCACAAAGTCTTCTTTATATTATCTTGGTCAAGAAGTTATAGCATGAAGCTTCAATGACCCTTACCATGCACAAGACAAGAGATCTGTGCATCTCGCTAGATCCTCTTTCCCCAGGTAGATCCAAGCACTAAGCGTTCTCACACTCTGTGCACTCAACACTATTACAACGCACACAAAGTACAACACACACAGACTTCTGATCACATAGATCCAACTTATGCACTAAGCCATCGATTAGACAGGGCCTCTTCTTACATGGCCTAGACCTCTATTTGTACATAGAAAAAGGACTAAACAATGGTTGACATCCCTTTCCCATTACAATATTCCCAAAAAAACCCAAAAAGGTTCCACAAAAGGTGGCGAGATCCCGCGATCTCCAGTTCGCTATGCGCTCCATCTTTGATAGGCAATCGAAGTACCAAATGGTCAACTATGACCAAGTATTCCTCAAAACTTGGTCGAGGGCCAACAGGCCCCCAACACTTACCTGTGACTCATCCCGAGTCACTCTTCTCTGGGTAACTCTGCCTCAAAGGCCTCGAGCTTCGCTCGAGCTGCTTCGACCTGTTGCTTTGCTATTGCTTCTTGCTTGGAAAAATCCTGAATGAGTGCATTAATAACTGGTCCTTATAATCACTGCTCAGCTGTGTTCATGACCTGTTCCAGGTCTGTCCCTTGGCTCTCAATCTCTAAGAATAGTTGACATGCCCTATCCTGCAAATTTGAAGTTGTTGCATCACTTCCATGACCTTACTCTGGATCATATGAATCTGTTGCTGCACGACACGTTGTTCATGGGACCTCTGCATTTTCTCTATGGTCGGTAGGGTCTTCAACTGCACCTATAACTTCTCAGCTTGGTACTTCACCTCCTAGAGCTGTGACTCCAATTTATGCAATTCAGGGTTCTCGGATAGGTTCTCATGTATCTGCGCACTTCTACTACTTAATTTCTTACATTCTTCAGTGAGTGCCTTAATCCTTTCTACTGTACTTTGGGAATTCACTTCTCATTGGTCACATTATTCTTGTGGAGTACTCGGTATAGCTTGGAGCTCTAGTTCTACTACTCTTTGTTGCAGTTGCTTAATGAATTCAACAAGCTTCGTTACTTGGCATTCTATGGGTTCTTCTGCCTTATGTTCTAAGCCAGTCACAGAGCAAAATGCTCTGTTGATTGCTTATTTGATCCTAATTTTCTTCGTGAGAAGTTGCTCCTTCTCCTTTTGGATCTTTGCGCGTTCTTTATCAAACTTCTATTGGATGGCCTCCTTCTCTTGTTGTGCAGCTTGACGTTGCTCTATGATTTCCTCATGTGTGTGCTTTAGGGCCTGGGTGGCCTGCGCTTTTACTTCTTCTTCTTTCCGAAGGTGTACTTCGACTAGGTCGGCAATCCTATGAAGTTGAATTGACTCGTCTCCTGCTTTGGGTGTTCCTTATGGCATAGACGCAGTGGAGACTGCGCGGTTAGACCAGAAGGTTCGTTGTACTCCTTGGAGCTCGATTTCAATTATGTTGTACATCGTTTCTTGCTTAGCCTCCTGATTTTCTGTGATCTCTTCTATAGCTTCATTCAAATTCGCGAGGAGAAAGCTGAAGTCATATGAATTGAGCGTGGTCTTCATCTTGGTCATGGTCGCTTTGGCTTTCTTCTTAACGGAAGACTTCGAGGGTGATCCATTTATTTTCCTTAGAACTTCGACTTCGTCTTCTGGTTGTTTTTCAACTTCTTCTAGGTCTTTGTCGTTACCTTCTTCATCTGGTGTGACGAAAACTGTCCTTACAGAGCGACTATCCACATCTTGAACGTCTTTAGTTTTCTTCATCTCTTTTGTCTTCTTTGTCTTCTGCGTCTTACTGGGCCCAGGTGTGTCCTGTGCAGCTTCTAGGCTGTTGATATCTGAAATATCCATTGGATCTGCTGCAACGAGGAGGTCCGTCGACCATTCCTTGGTGATCTCTTCAAGGTCTTCTACTGTCAGTTTATAATAGGACTGCAATTTTTCTTGGTGCTCATCAGCGCGTGGAGTTAGGTATATGAAGTGGCGGTTTTCGATGAACTTCATTAAGGTTATGAATCTTTGGAGTGGTTTCGGAGTAATGTGAGGCGTGGCTTGTATCACAATCTTCAACTAGATGTAGTATCTGTGAAAGAGGACATTCGACTGCCATTTCCTGCTCATATCTGTTGTGTACCATAATGTACTGAAATTCACAGCCAATGGTTCAAACAGTAGGGTTTCAGGAAAAATGACATCCTCCGGCATCTCCCATGCTATGAAGGCGATCAGGATGAGAAGCCAGCTGAAGAAAAACTCATATCCTTGGTCTTGCACTTCTCTGCAATCCAATTCAAGTTGATCCGCCAATTACTTCGATCAGTTCATTTGGACTCCTTCTACGCATTTTCCTGCGAGATCAACTACAAAACTAGATACTTGCGTTGGTCTGTTCTTGCGGACTAACTTCCCTGTGATCATCTGACAGGCGAGGCACACTGCGCCACTGTCAATAGAGGTTACCTTGTAACCTCGCGTGCCTTTTTCAACATTTCGATGGGATGAAGGTACCATAATTGAGTAGAGAGCAAGGTGGGGTAGTCGCTATTTCACAATGCGGGTATTCTGTCAACTCAAGATCTCAATTGGAAAAAGTGTTTTCCGGGCATGGCACGACAGCATAAGTAAGTAAAACTGTAATGGACTGCTTTCAATGGATAGGAGGGTCCATTAACTCTTGATATGTCCGTTATGGCGTAGTCTAACGGTCAAATAACAGGTCATAACTTTCTTTTGAGCCGTTCGGGCCATCAACGAAACGGGTATATCGTCATCTAACAACTATATTACTTCAACATGGTGAAGTCCCATATGTCTTTGTTCTGTTATCCTGGCAAAGCTCAAATTTTGCATGTTTTCCTTCTGCGGGGTTTCTTCTGGAATGTTCTGTAATTTCTCCAACTTCGCTTTCTTCTTCATGATTTTTCTAGCCTTCTTCCCAGTGAGCTTCATCTTAGTCATCCTTTTTTCATTCTGATTCTTTTCTTCTCTTGGCATGGTAACTTCGCAGTGTTGAGATTCTTTTTTCAGATCCATGAGTATTACTTGTCCAACATATTTTTCGGTCCTCTGTGGTTCTTCTAGCGTTTTGTCAACTTCGTCATCCAAGTTCCTAGGGTCAAGAACCCTTGATCCGTTCTCCCTTTCTTCAATCAACTGCGCGATCCTTCTATTCAGGAAGTCTCTTAACTCTTGTCTCTATTGTTCTAGGTCATTTTCTGCTTCCTATTTTCTGGCTTGGTCTTTATCAATCCAAGGTTTACTAAGTAACATAGTAAACGGGGCGTTGTCCTCCACGAAATTAACAATATGAAAATATTCTTATGTCGAAGCTCCATGAGCATTCATAGATATCCAAGTGAGATATCCACATAGGTTTACCATATTTCCTCTGAATAACCCTATTCCTCTTAATGAAGGGGTCATGTCAGGTCTTCCTATAGCTTTCCAGGTTCCTTCTGTCATAATGTTCACTTGTGTTTCTTCATCCAAAACACAGCCAATGTCGAAGTCTCCTATTCTCACTTCGATCTGTTCTTTCTTCTTGAAGATCTTTGATAGCCTAACATGTCGGTGGTCATTCAAGGTATCCCTCATCTATAGCAATATATTTTCTGATTCTTTCTGGGTTTCTGCAATAATCTTGGTTTCTTGATCTCCTTCTTACTCTATATTCAACTTTTCGAGTCTAGCAATCATTCTAGGGCAATCCAATACTTCATGGTCCATAGACTTACAACAAAGACAACTGGGTCTTCGCCTAGGGAATTCCTTAGCAAGATGTTCCAGCTTTCTACAATTGTAAAAAAGAGTTAATCCTCTCTTTCTCTTCAATGATCCCCAACTTTTCATGTACTGTGTGCTAGGATCATAACGGTTAGCCTGCAAAAATTTCTTTCTAGGATCCTGCATCCATTGGTTAGTCCCAAAATTATTTCTATGCATAGGTATAACATATCTATCACTATACTTATCAGATCTATTCATATAAAACTTTATTTCATCTATTAATGCCCTAGTTTTGAATCTAGGATGGAATCTATCAAACATACCTAGATCCATGCTTTAGAAACAAAAAAAAATTCACTTATCTTACTTCTACAGAGCACAAAGCTTCAAGATCTAAGACTTTTAACTATTCTTACCTTCATCAAAGCACATAGCTTACAGATATTACCTTTTTCTTGAAGATCTGACCTCTTTATCTTCATATCCGACCTCTCTTCTTTAGATCTGACCTTTCTTTCTCATCACAAAGCTTCGCAGGTCAAACAAAATACTACGCACTAGGGCAACAGATCTACGCACAGAGCTTATTTCACACAAAGCTTCTTCTTCTTCAGTTCCCAGCAATCACAGTTCTAGGTCCCGACAATGGAACCATTTGTTGGCACAGGGGTAGACCTAGGGTTCAATGCTCAAGAGCGCACCAACAAATCCCTAACTACCATCCCTTTCGGCAACACCTGCGAAGTAGATGAAGTCTCACCCGAGGTAGAGGCAGGGGTGGTTGCAGGACTCAGGTGTCTGCAACCTTAGTTGGGACATAGATTTGTGATTATCTTGCTTATAGTGCACTTAGCATCAGTTATTTCCTAACATACATTCATTAATACACTTCGCAGAAAGCACAGAGCACCGTAGTAATTACTTAGATCTAGCACTTAGAAATGATAAACAAGTTATACTCAATAGATTAAGAACTTAGCATCTTATGTATCACATCTAGCATGCATTCATATCCCATAAGCACAAAGCATCAATAAATCTATCTAAACATATCAGAGCACTTAGCAAGAGAGAGACAAACACATCAGCACAATACACCAAGTTATCGTGGTTCACCCTCACCCTGGGGCTACATCCACAAAGTCTTCTTTATATTATCTTAGTCAAGCAGTTACAACACGGAGCTTCAATGACCCTTACCCTGCACAAGACAAGAGATCTGCACAACTCGCTAGATCCTCTTTCCCCAGGTAGATCCAAGCACTAAGCCTTCTCACACCCTGTGCACTCAACACTATTACAGCACACACAGAGCTCTTTAGTCACACAAACTTCTGATCACATAGATCCAACTTATGCACTAAGCCATAGACTAGACCGGGCCTCTTCTTACATGGCCTAGACCTCTATTTATACATGGAAAAAGGCCTAAACAATGGCCGGCATCCCTTTCCTATTACAATATTCCCAAAAAAACCCAAAAAGGTTCCACAAGAGGTGGTAGGATCCCGCGATCTCCGCTTCGCTATGTGCTCTATCTTTGACAGGCGGTCGAAGTACCAAACTGTCAACTATGACCAAGTATTCCTCAAAACTTGGTTGAGGGCCAACAATGACCAGATTTTCCATAGAACCAACATTTTTTCTTACTCTTCTTGCCTTTTGACTTAGACCTTGATGTACCCCTTTGATTTTTCCTTCTTTATGTAGATTGACCTCTAACCACCATTGCTTCTGTTGTTGAGGTTTCTTTACTAGATTTTCTGCTCATCTCCTCAAACAACAAATCTCTCACAACAGTGTCATAATCAATGGCATCTGCTGAGCTAAACCACATAGTTGTGACCATATGATCCCAAGACTCAGGAAACAAACACAGTAGCATAATTGCCTTGTCCTCATCTTCGTACATTAAGTCCATACTAGATAATTGACAAATCAGAGTATTGAAAACATTCAAGTGATCATCAATTTTCTTACCTTCTTTCATCCGCAAGATATATAGCTACCTCTTCAAGAAGATTATGTTCATCAAGGAATTTTTCATATACATACTCTCTAGTATGTTTCACAAACTTGTTGTTGTCTCCTCTTCAACGATGTTAAACAACACTTCATCTGCCAAACACAAACAAATGGTATTGAGGGCTCTTGCATCTAGATCTTGCTAGTCCTCGTTTGTCATGCTTGTCAGTTTTT
>JZKD02S0789248.1:106451-135531 GCA_000966675.3 Picea glauca | reverse complement strand
AAAATACCCCAAGTATTTAAAGCCCCGGCTCATCTCACAGAAATTATATGCAAATAACTCCTTATATCTCAGTAGTTCCCCATCCTCCAATCCCGCAAAGTGGAAAGTAGATTTTTCCTGATTTATCTGAAGACCAGAAGTGCCACAAAATTGATCCAAAATATTTTTAATCAGCTTCCATTCTGCCACAGAGGCCTTCGTCATGATGATCACATCATCTACGAAAATGAGATGTAATACTTTTATAACTCTAGAGACTTTGATCCCATTCAATTGTCCCACCTATTGGCCCTGTTTTAAAAGGATACTAAAAATTTCCATGATTAAAATGAACAATAAGGGAGAGAGAGGACAACCTTGGCGTAGACCACATTCCCTGTTGAAGAAAGCCGAGGTCTCCCCGTTTATCAGCACCATGAAGGAAGAACTCGTCACACAACTCATAATCCATTAGATAGACAAAGTACTAAATCCAGTTTGAAACATAATTAGTCGAAGGAATCCCAACTAACACAGTCATACACCTTTTTTAGATCCAACTTTAGTAGCAGAGCTTGAAGCTTTTTGGTCTTAATATTGTGAATGCATTCATGAGCTGTCCCGACCGCATCCAAAATCTGCCTACCCTTCAAGAAACCCAATTGTTCCACGAACAAAGCCCTCAAAAGGATGGGTTTAATTTTGTTAGCAATCACTTTGGATATCAGTTTATAACAAAGATTACAAAGGGCAATGGGTCCGAAGTCCCCAAAATTCCGCGGAGAGTTTTCCTTGGGTATTAGAGTCAAAAAAGTCGAGTTTAGGGACTTTTGAATCTTTCCTCTGGTTCTTGAGTCTTCGACCAAATCTAAAAGATCATCCCCAACCACATCAAAGTAAAGTGTAAAGAACTCAACTGTCCAACCGTCCAGACCCGGACTTTTATCTTTTGCAAAATTACTTAAAATATCATGAATCTCCTGCTTAGTAATAGCTCTGTCAATAAATGCATTATCATATGCGGTCACAAAACGATTAAAAAGTCTAGCTAAATTTGCTTGATCCACATGTGCCCGAGAGTCATCAACAACATAAAGCTTCTTAAAATATCTGATAGCCTCTCCTTTTATCTCCTCCTGGCCTCTGAAAGTTTGACCAGTATCATCGCCTATCTCCCAGATGTACTTTCGGTTTATTCGCGCATTTGCAAATTTGTGGAAATATTTTGTGTTACAGCCTCCGCTTTTTAACCAAGTATCACGACTCTTTTGTCGCCAATACTCCTCCTCAAATTTTAGGAGCTCATTACGCTCTGCCTCTAACAGTTCAGATGAGTTTCCATAGTGGAGTCCAGACCATCCCTCGACATACTCAAATATCCCCGACTGATATCTTCCTCCAATGTTTCCAACTTATGAAGTTTTTCTTTTCGCTTGTGCCTCATCCAAGTTTTAACACGGACCTTTAACGTTTTTAACTTCCAAACGATTCTATGTTGGATATATGGCTCCTCCAGGAAAGCACCATCGTGCCAAACTTCATTTAAAATCACAGTGAACTCAGTCTCTAGTAGCCACATAGGATTTAGTTTCAACGTGTAGGCTACACGTACCTGTTTGAAATCCAACTATGTAATCACCATTGCATGATCATAAATGTAAGGAAGTTCCACCCATGAGCGATAACACCCCACCTCCTGCAATAGAATTTCTGCAACCAGAATACGATCCAACGTTTTTGCTATGCCAACATCACCAACTCTTCCATTTCTCCAAGTAGGAATCAAGATATCCAGTGCTAAGTCGACCAAAGAGTGATCCTTAATTATATTTAGAAAATAACCTGCATGTCGATCCAGATGAGCCGCTGGTCTCAAAACCTCATCCGAACTAGTAGTGAAGTTTAGATCTCCCTTAAGGATCAAGTTTTTAGCATCTAGAAATCCAGATGATACAAGTCACTCCCAAAATAAAAGTCTGTCGATACAAGGATCGTAAACATTTAGAAAGTTTACAACTCTGTTATTTCCTACATTAGTGCCTGAAAGTAAAATGCCACCCTCACAAAGAGATGGGACCAGGGTAAACTTATCTGGGTCCCAGGTCACCAATAGGCCCCTCGAGGTGCCTACCGAATTGACAACACACATATGCCAAGAAGGAACGAGTTTATGCATAAACAGTCGAGCCTTATCCTCCGCAACCAATGTCTCTTGTAAAAGTATAATATCTGGATTGACTTTAGTGAGTACTCTACGAACAGAGGCAGTTTTTAGGGATCCTCCCACCCCTCTTACATTTAAGGTGAGTAGGATCATATCTTATCCTGAGCAAGGGATTTTAATCCTCTAAGCACCCCCAAATCAGTAACAATAGAGAGAAGCTTTCTTTCTTGCACTCCTCATCTTAATAGGCGAGGTCTCAAATCCCAGGCCTCTAGACCATGCATAACTGGTCCCAGTCACCCCACTACCAATCTCTGGTGTGTAGGTCAAATCAATTTGTAGTAGTGGGATGGATGCCCCCACCTCTGGTGGCAGTGACACCAAGTTTTCTAGTGTCTCCACCAAAGTACCATCATTTGGATCCTCCTCTCAAAAACCCATGAGTATAACTAGATCTGAATTATCCCTCCCCTCCTCAACAATACAGTCCTCCATGAAAACAGAGCACCCATCCGGAGGTTGACTCGGCTTGTGTAACACATTTGGAACAGGGGACGAAGAAAGAGGGCCCTCCTAAGAAAGTCTACGACCAGGATCATCTGATTGAGATAAAGTCCCTAGATGGTTTAGAGTGTCAAAATCCCTCCCCGCAGGGTCAATATTTGTAATCTGACCACTAGAAAAGGGGAAATCAGTCTGTCTAGGCCCCAGACAAGTAACATCCAAAACATTATTTTCCAGTGTAGTCAGAGAATGAAACAACGAAAGACAGAAAGACCTGAGCTTACCTATGAACGAGTCGGTGTCCGGTAGAGGTGGCGAGTCTCGCACCTCGAACAAAGGATAATCCTGAGCAATGGAATCCACGGAAAGTGAATCACATCTTGGAAACTTCCAAAGGTGCGAAGATTCTGATTCTTCCTCGTCCAACAGACTCGAACAATTATTTTTAAGATGTCCAGTTCTGCGACACCTCATACAACGAAATGGTAAGCCTAGATAGTCAAGATTTTGTATAAACAATTGATCCCTCCACTGTATCTCCAATGTCTCTAGCAAACCCGAGTGTACATCCACCTCAACAAGTACCCTTCCCAACTTCCTGTCGGGAGCACCCAAAGCTTGCTCGTCCACACCAATGAAGCGACCTAAGGTATTACCTATCGCCATGAGAGCTTTTGGAGTCCAAAAAATGAGCGGAAGACTAGACAGAAGAACCCAAATGTGTCGGAACTGGAAGTAGTCCTGTGCAGGGTCAAATGATAGTCTCCACCTCTTTAACATGATACTTCCTCCATCATAGGGCCACAACCCCTCAAGAATATTTGTTGCGTCTTCTAGAGTATGAAAAGTAAACCCAAAATAACGCCGCAGGAGATAGAACACTGCAGGAACATAGCCCAGAATAGGGAACCAATGGGTTTTAACTCAGTTAAAGAGAGGTGTAGTACAGTGGCGACAATAAGAGAACCTCCCAACAAGTACATTTAGTGCAAGGTTGGCCGCTTCCTCCAGCCCAAGATCATCTCCCACGACCATTTTCCTTCTGGTCCGGTTTGGTAACCACGCTTTACGGGCGTTCAATCTCCTTTGACTCAACTTTTGACAGTTCCAAGCAATGTGGCCAGTTTCTAGGTGCGAGGCACCCTCTAGACACTGACGAGAACCAGTACCCACCCTACAAATATCAGAGGCTTGTGCACAGTGATCTGTCTAAATTGCAAATGATAATGGCACCTTACGAAAACTAGGAGAAGGAGCCAACGAAGGTGTTAATTTCGAAGATATTAAACCATCAGTTGTGTGAAAATTTGTGGGAAAGTGTGAAGGGACAGGTTCAAACAAACCCTCCCTCTCCCAGGCCTCCTCGTCAGCGGCACTCATTAGTGCGTTGACGGCCTCTTCCATCATCTGACCGCCCAATATAAAAATCTCGCCACCTAGCAGCTCAGAGTAATGGTTCTTGGGATGAGAGGACCAGTTTAGCCATGAGTCTGTTAACTAGAAGAAATAAGATTTATAAAATATAGCAGGTCAGAAATGGAGAACAGGGAGAGTAAATGCACTGTCAAATCCAGATCTCTAGTTGTATGCCAACTTTAGAAGCCACCAAAACTATGACAATACAGTGCAAATGTGAAGAAAGAAACTCCCACCAAACTACCCCAACTACTGCACATAAAACCAAAAAGAACCAGTCATCTAGTATAGTTCTCCCCCCCAAGACCTGTGTTTCTTTTACCAAGTCACAAGAAAACCACAGAAAAATGAGCTAAAACAAAGATACAATCTCAATGTAACTTCTGAAAAACGCTAAAAATAAAATGGGTTAAGTGATAAGGAGACCCTATATTATTTCCATTGTCCAAGAGGAATTCTCACGCCATTGTAGTCGATTTCCGATGAGTTGCAGGTTCCAGTTTTCAAATTATTTTCTTCTCCCTCTCCTCCACTTACTAAGCTCTCTATCATGAGAAGAAAGTCAACTTTTCATATCTATCAATTTATAGGAAAATCTCTTCCTATATACATGTCTTCGTCATAAATATATATAAAACATCAAATGACCTTCTCATAGCATGAGGTTATCTCCCTTCAAAATCATCAAGCTTAGCATTGTTGATTTTAATGTGATCTAGGACATTGCACTCTCTTCTTCTAACTCAGCCTAAGATTGATCTTTCTTCCATGTGTTCTTATTATTCTTTTTTACAATCTACAAAGTTTTCTTCATTTGTTAACCCCTCTAATTTTTCCATTTTATCGTCTTGCATTGTTCTTGTGTTAGATTTGTTACTTTAATAGGAGATGTGATAGTTAATCTTTATTTTTCTATTTGAATTTTGTGATCTACGCACACTTGAATCTCATTGAAATTAGGTCATAAGTAGAGATTAATATAATTTCACTTCCTTTATAAAGGAAAGTCCCTTAATTTAAGTGGTTGAGTTTATCCTAAAGCACATGTGAAAAGAAAGCATATAATGGTTTAAATATTTATGACTAAATATTTGTGAAAAAAATATTGTGAATCTTAATTTTATTTTCTTAATGAGGTTGTAGATGCATTGTTTTGTTGCATCTCTAAGGATCTTTCTCTAAAAAAAAATCTTTATAAGAAAGAAGATCAAATGCAAATCCAATTGGAAGATTATGTGCATCACTCTTTCCTTGCCACAAGGTATGTTGCATTGTTTTGCAAGTATTCAATTCCCTTCATTTCACATAATTTTCTATTATTTAGGTAAAAAACCTTAAGGGAGCCTATTCCAAAATGTTGCATTGATGGACATCAACAAACTAAATTTAACTCTAATTATTATTTATTATACATTGTCACGCATAAATAAAATAACTATAATTCTCATAGTTATTTTTGTCTTGATATCTTGTATGTTGTATGTAAACCATTTAGTTATTAAATTTACTATAAACCTTTACCTTGTGAGTCTCTTGAAACAAATGTTTGGTTCTTGATCATGTTCTTCAATTATTTGGAACCATAATTATATTTCTTTTGGTGTTGATGATCATACATTGATATTAGTTGCACAATAGTCATAACATTGTCTATATATGCTTGTATATTTCCAAATGTGTGATTTGTAAAGAGGTCCTTATTGAAGATTACGAGAGTTCGTGGTTTAGGGGTCAGGGGGTTAGGTTAGTGTGATAAATTTGCCAAAGGTTAGCAACACATGCATGCATCACCTATGTGTGTCCTTTATGTTTATTAGTTAAGGGTCATCATGACAAAGGTGCATTACCTATATGCATCACATAGGTACATCATCTATGTCTCTCATAAAGGTTTGTGCTATACATGTGTCATTTATTTTCATTAAGTGCATATGTGGGTTAGTTGGTTATGTGCATCGTTTAGTTGGGTTAGTTGCTTATATGTGAGGCTTAAGTGCACTAGGTGCTTATGTGTGTTAGGTACTTGTGTGGGTTAAGTGCATCACTCAATGAATTAGATAGTTGGGATTAGGGGAGTTAGTGGAGGTTTTCATGTGACACATTACAAAGGAAAAAATAAGTATGAAACACGTCACTTGAATGGTGGAAATTAAATTTTATTGTAATTTGTAGTTTTGGTTACATTGTGTTTACTTTATTTTTCCTCCATGCCATAGTTCCATTTTATCATTGTTTCATATATTTGATAAAAGCACCATAAATCCATAGCATGCACATTGGGCTAATAGGAAACCACATTCATAATATGATTAGAAGGTGCAAAGAATATCATTTTATAAGGCTCATATTTCCCTTTATTGAAAAATTATTTTAATATTGTAAGCAATTAGATACCAATTGGGAAATGCTCATATTTCCCTTTAGTGAAAATTTATTTAAATATTGCAAGTAATTAGATACCAATTGGGAATTTGTGCATTGTATCAATATACTATATATATGCCAAATTTTGAATTATTGTTTGAATAATTGTTCTATAAATCCAATAAAGACATAGGAAATGATTACATAGGATATGTTCCCTAAGTTATTAATTTTTTAGTTATTGATTATGAACTAAATATGTGGCTTTCCTTATCCATAAACATAAAATTTTATCCGGTTGCATATCACTCTTGTCATGGTTGCACAAACCATATTAAACATTGCCTTCATTGGATTGAAAACAATGTACATTGCATATCACCATTGTCATGGTTGCACAAACCATATTAAACATTGCCTTAAACAGATTGAAAACAATGTAGGTTGCATGTCACCCTTGTCATGGTTGCACAAACCATATTAAACATTGCCTTAACTAGATTGAAAACAATGTTAATCTTACACCATCGAACATATTCAATCATTCATTGGGGATGCATTAATTATTTTTCTTAGATTCATTCTACTACCTTGTAGTTTGGGACTACAAAGGGTACAACTTTCTTTGTACTAATTCCACCTATCAACCTAGTCACATCAATGAAGTCTTCAATTCAAAAACAAAGTATAAAACCTATTAACTCTATAAAATACATGTACCACAAATAAGTTAGGTTTAATCTCCAATCCACTATATACTCTTATTTATCCAAAACCCTTGGTGGACTTCATGTAAGTCATAATTATTCAATTTCATATTGGCACATTTGCATATTGACAATAAAATTAATGTAATGATTATAATTAATAATAGGGTTTGACCTTGTTCTATTGTCATGTGAATTTGTAGGGTGTAGGTGAAAATACTTTTAATGTTGTTAAGTCCATAGTCCAGCTCACTAGAGACTCCTAGTTGACCCACTGAGGACCTCAAAGTAAGTTGCGTATTTTTAAATTATTATATTGTAGATTAATTGTTTATTTCATTTAATTTGCACACATATTCAATAATTGACTATATTTTTCTTCATTTTATACCATGATTAAGAATTATGTTTATTAATGGCGAATCAAATTCATGTAGTTGTGGGAATTGGATTTTTAATGAGCAAACATCCATTTGAAAGTGTTGCACAATGTTCAACTCAAAGAAAAGTGTAAAAAATTGAAGGCCATTGGTATGAATAATAGTAGTTTCCCACTTTTTAAAACCATCCCGCATTAAAAGAATGCTTTGATATATAATCAACTTGTGCATTGTTGATTTCTCTATTTTCACTGCTTCACTTAGTGACCAGGTAAGGGAAAGAATGAACAACTTTAAAGATAGATATTGATACTTGGAATGCGGATAAGCTGGACTGGTTCAATAATGGCGGTCACTCTGATAAACCTGGCCTCACTAGGACACAGACTCTGAATTCAAAGCACTTCAACTATGACAGGAAGTTTTGAAGGTCCCAGACACTAAGCACTGAGCACTGAGCTCTGAGTTCTACAACATTGGAAAAATACTTGGAGATACCTGTCCTTTTAGTTTTTTAAACTTTCTCCTTGACTATCGACGTGAGCCAGCTCTCCTGTGAGGATTTTCTGCGCCATCTCTCTACTTGGCGTGTGAGTATGACTATTGTGAACCTTTCCAGATTACCCTTTACCTAACTACCTTGATCAATTGACCAGAAGTCACTAACACTAACCATGTTCACAAGACCCAACACTATTCATGATTTTTTATCCTTATTTTAACTCTTCTCCTTCACGAGTTTTCCCTAGATGGAGGTAGAAATCAGAGCACTTATGATTGTTGCT
The DNA here is from genome assembly GCA_000966675.3 of Picea glauca. Taxonomy (NCBI): domain Eukaryota; kingdom Viridiplantae; phylum Streptophyta; class Pinopsida; order Pinales; family Pinaceae; genus Picea; species Picea glauca. The sequence continues at coordinate 127,232 of JZKD02S0789248.1, read as the reverse complement.
GACGAGGCCCTCTGGAATAGTGCAGGCCTCTTTTCATCGGTGGATGAGCTCTCCAGGTGCACTAACTTATCATTGGCCCATACTACCCCTACAATTCCATCCATGCACTCTACACCCATTGATTCCCTATTCACATCTCAAACATCACTCTCCTTCACTCCACCTACAAATATATCTGACTACCATTATTTGAAACTCCCCCACTTACCACAACCTTCTGTTGTTGTTCCTCCCACCCACTCAGACTGTAGACCTCCATACTCAGTCTTGGCCCCTTTCTAAAACACATCCTTCCCTACTTCATGTCAAGGTACCTCACAAAGCCATCGAAGCACATAGGCTCAACCAACTCCTCCTGGACTTGCATCTATTTCTGGAGCTACATAAAAGACTCTCTCTCAACCACATGGGGGAAAGACATCAACTCGACCTTGGGTCTCCAAAAAAAATAAAAAGAAACTTATTCTTGGTACTGATATTGGACTGATAGAGTTCGTCTCCATGGCTTTTTGCAACCTTGTGGGCATGATATCTTATAGACACCTCTACAAAACAGACTTGAATACCTGGCTGTCCAAATATTGGAAGCCTATCCTGGGTTATGTCCCTACCCTCTCACATCTTAGGTGGGGTTGGCTCCACTTTCACTTTAAAACACCAGAAGATGCCACAACCATCCTGGAACGACTATGGATTCTAGATGACAACAATCTCATGTTAAAACGGTGGAGAGTGAGCTTTGACCCTTTACAAGACTACTTTCATCTTCGACATCTGTGGGTACTTCTCCCTGGACTGCCTCTTCATCTTTGGAATAAGAAAGCTCTTATGGCTATTGGAAAATCTCTGGGTCATTTCATCTCTATAGACTCCAAGACCATCACTGGACCAAATAAGAAACTGACGAGGATTCTAGTTGAGATAGATATACATGAGGGATTTTCTGAATCTCTGGATATAGATTGGCGAGGACACATCACTTGCCAGAAGTTAGATTATCTTGGCAACCCTTTCTGATGCACACTTTGCAGGCAGACAAACCACTTGAGAAAGACTTGTACTGGAGCACTTTAAGAGGATACTTTTGAGGAAACTATGCTTGGGATCGCTACAAATATGGACTCTCCACCTGCACACAACCACTTGCACCTTCCAGATTTACTAGATGATGGCATCACTCCTGGATTGGATACTATAACTGGTAAGCTCAAAACCATTTTCCTTCCTCTATTTTCCTCGCTCTCCTCCCTAGAACTTGATCTTATTGACAACTCACCCCTGTTTAATTTGGGACTGAATCCTTTCCCCCCTAGGGCTTGTATACCTCCACTAGCATCTCCCAGACAACCAAAAACTCCTCAAGTTCCATCTACAGTCTCAGATCCCACCCTATCTGACACCTTTCCTACTCCTTTGATCTCAGTTTCCACTGGCATGACCTAGACTTGCACCCAACATAAATCTGTCCCTCAACACACTCTGAATATACCCCTCCCCTCTGCACAGACCCTCCACCCGACCTTTCCCCCACTAAAATGTCCCTCCATTGACTCTCTAGAGGTGCGGGAACACCACTCAACGACTTCACACCTTTCCCACACTTAGAAATCTCCACCATCTACTGCGTCAACCCCTCTCCCAACCACTACTGCTCATAAAACATCTATGAATCACTCACTGGTAGCACGTGATCACACCCTAGCCTCATCAATTTATAATACCCACCTCTAGTTAACCGAGAGTATTGATAAACATGCCCTCGAGCAGGAGGATTTTTCTTGCCTCCCAGGACTGAGCGAGACTAAGCTTGGAGATAACACCCTTGGAGATGTCTTGAACTCTCTCCTACCTTCCTACAAATAAGTTTTAACACCTACACCCCTGCCTACTTATCAAGGTACTACTATACATATCCCATAGACTGGTGTTATCCTGAGATCAGTTGAGACCACATCTTCTTCATAGGACAAAGACTACACTTGGTCTAGAGGTCATGGTTTCGAACACTCTCCAATCAAAATTCACATTTCCTGCCGCAGAGAGGGAATTCCACCTCCACACCCTGTGGACTATCCACACACTTCTTTTGATATTGGGGCACTTAGAGGCATGAAAGCCCTAGCAAGAGAAAAACCATGATCTTTCTCTCCCTCAACATCAGAGGGGTGGGGGGCCACCTAAAAGATGCCTATTTCAGAAGACTTCTTACTCACATCTCTCCAGACATCATCTTTCTACAGGAAACCTTGGTAGACAGTAAAAAGGCCAGAGTATTCCTAAATCAATTTCACTCCAACTGGCAGACCGGCACAGTTAACTCTCTTGGCTCCTCTGGAGGGTTGGTAGTGGCTTGGAATCCTGACTATTTTTATTTTCTCCCCTATATTTGTTGTGGAGGCAATCTATTGACTGGTACCTGCCGCATCACTAATAAAAGAATCAACCTACTCAACATTTATGGTCCATGTACCAATCGACAACAATTTTTGGAGAAGATATAAGCCAGGGGGCTTCTTGACCTGCACAACTTGATCATCATTGGCGATTTAAACCTAACAACTGCTTTTGGAGAATTTTGGGGTGCCTCAGCCATTCCAGATACACTAGCTCAATACTTTAATACTCTCTTCTCTGCTCATCATTTGGTGGACTTTTCGCCTGCCTCCCTAGCACCTACTTGGTGTAATGGTCATGAGGGTACAACCTCCATTTCTAAGAGACTGGACCGCTTCATCCTTTCTGAGCAACTCATCTCCTCGGAGGATAGGATCCGCTCTTGGGTAAGCTACCCTTACCTTTCTGATCATGCTCCAATTGCCTTGCACTTGGATACATCTCCCTGCAATATTTCCTATCCTTTTAAGCTTAACGCGGGTTGGCTTCTTGAATTTGAGTTTAATACCATCGTGGTTGATGTCTGGAAGGATACCAATTTCTTAACTGAACCGTGTATTCAATATTGAATTTCTTGGAAGCTCAGATGCCTCAAATCCCGAATAAAACCGTGGGCCACTACTTATCATCAACAGAATGCTCAACAACTTCTAGAACTAGACTCTACAATCAGGGACCATATTATTTATGAAGCCAGTGTGGGGACCATTGGTGTTGATAGTCATGTCTTAAAGGATCTTGAATCAGAAAGGAACTTAGTACTTCTTAAAAATGAATTCACCTGGAGACAACGAAGAAGATCCACTTGGATTAAATGTGGTGATCACAACACCAAATACTTCCATAAAATAGCCAGCTCTCGCAGGAATAATAAACACATTTGGGAAATCTTAGACGAGGAAGGAACAATTCACAGAGGACATCAAGCTTTAAAATCTACAACTGTCAATTACTACAAGCCTTTCTTTGATCAAAATCCCTCAGCAAATATGCAAAGATCAGTTTCAGTGGCTAGTCTCTTTTCTCACATAGTAACGGAGGATGATACATTATCTCTAGACAGTCCTTGTACACTTCAGGAGATCTTAGTGGCTCTAAAATCTTTCTCCAAGGATAAGATTCCAGGCCCAGATGGCTGGACGGTAGAATTTTATTTTCACTTCTTCGACTTGGTTGGCCTAGACCTCATGGTGCTTGTGGAGGGTAACATACTTCGTGGAAAAGTGATAGGTGCTTTAAAATCAACTTTCCTCACTCTCATTCCTAAAGAAGATGCCTCCTCCTCCTTTGGAGATTATAGAACTATAGCTCTCTGCAATCTTTGCTACAAACTCATCTCCAAAATTATCGCCACTAGGATCAATCCCATCCTCTCTCGTTTCCTTTTGAATGAGCATTTGGGGTTTTTAAAAGGATGTCAAATAATAGATTTTATAGGCATGACCCAGGAGTGCCCCCACATTATCAAAACCAAGAAATCCAAAGCGCTTATCCTCAAATTGGATCTCAAAAAGGATTTCGACTGCATCGACTAGGATTTCCTTAGATTGATCCTAGCACAGACAAGTTTCAATCATCAAATGTTAAAATGGATTATGAGCTGTGTTTCCAGTGAAAACCTCACCTTTTTGGTCTATGGAGAATCCTCCACTTTCTTTCGTATGGGTAGGGGACTGAGGCAGGTTTGTCCTCTCTCACCATTACTTTTCATTTTAGCGATAGAAGCTTTGAGCCTGCTTCTCAAAACAGCCCAAGATGAAGGAAATATCTCTAGATTAAAGGTTTCCAGGACCATCAAGATCCTCCATCTCCTTTTTTCTTACGACATCCTCATAATGACCAAGGGAACCCTACAGGAATGGATAGAAATAAAGGATATTTTAAACAAATTTTGTAGCGCCACAGGCTTGACAATAAATTGGAACAAATATTCTTTCCATTTTGCAAATATCCATTGCTCTTCATTGGACCAGATCAAAGGTATATTCCCCTATACGTTTTTACCTCTTTCCTCTGGATTAAATTACCTGGGCTATCTTCTAAAACCATATTCCCACAAGCTATCAGACTGGAACTGGCTCAAAAAAGAATTGGCCCCTGGTGCCCGAGGTGGCTCTCTCTTGGAGGATGTTTTACTCTGCTCAAAGCTTTACTTGAAGGACATGCAGTGTATTGGATGGCACTGGCTGCCATCTCTGCCTCGATCCTCACAAAACTCCGCAAGATGATGTTTAACTTCCTCTGGTCTTGTTGTTATGAACACTCTCGCCAGCATCTCTACAGTTGGAAAACTATGGTTAAACCAAATAAAAAGGGAGGATGAGGGATTCAGAATCCACTCCTTTTAAGCCAAGTTCTTGCAACCAATTCTCTTTGGCGTGTTCTGAATAAACCGGGCATTTGGCACACTGTAATTCTAGACAAATACCTTTGCCACCACATAGTCAACAGTTGGCTCTTAGCGGAGACGTATACCCCTAGAACGACCTCACTTTTCTAGAAAAACTTATTGAAAGCAAAACGACTGATCACAACATGGATTTGCTGGTGCCCAGGCTTGGGGCACTCTATTGTACTTGTACGTGACTGCATTCTGGGGATGGACGCCTTAGCTACACTTTCACCATAGCTGATATCACACCTTCACTCAAAGAACATATGGTATCCTTTTCAAATTCGAGACTCTTTCAGATCAGATGCTCTGCCCGATTCTTGGATCTCCAGTGCAACTATTGGCCTCACCACAGATGCAGCCCACGATTGGAACAATTACTGTCTGGATCTCACAGAACTTGGAATTCACCTTAGATCTTCAGAATATCATCTTCATTGATCGGGGGGCGACCGCTCAGGTAACCTCACAACACAAAAAGTATATGTAACCATTTCTAATACGCTTTGGCTTTCAAACATCAGTGGTTGGAAAAATCATTTTTGGTCTTGGTGCATACCACTCAAGATAAAAAAAAAATTACCTGGCTGTTGATAGAATACAAATTAAACATGTGGGATAACCTCTTAAGAAAGGGTCGGACTGGCCCAAGCTATTGCCAACTCTGTCAACTTGATTCAGAATCATCCAACCATCTTTTTATCAATTTTCACTTCATTAAATAGGTCTGGAAAATTATTGTTTTGGCTCTTAAACTTCAATTCACCTGGGATGGGACTAAGCTTGCAGATTGCTTTGAATCGTGGACTCGAAAAGAACAAAAACACATACACCTTCCTCCACTTATTTGCTGGACTATTTGGTTGGAAATAAATTCAACCATCTTTGAAAATGTGACCCCATCAACAAGTGCAACAGCTTATAAAGCACTTGGTCTCTACAATTCTTGGAATGACATGCATGACAACAAGCCAAGAATATATTGCAACAAACAGATTCCAGTGCTTGAAGATATTCCTACAGGTTGGTTTGATGGTGCAACAATCACAAATGGATCTCGGACTGGAGCTGGAGGATTAATAAAAATCTCGCAGAATACTTTTTACAAATGGACTTTCAACTGTGTCCCGGGCACCAACACAAGGGAAAAACTTTTGGGTGCCTGGGTCACACATATTTTGGCCTCTAGACTCCACATAGATGTCCTCCAGGTTGTTGGGGATTCCAGAATTGTCATTGAGTGGTTGAGAAATAGGGGTGACCTCCAAGTATTCTCCCTACTAGCTTTGAAAGATAGAATTAGAATATTACAACCTACTTTCAAGAAGCTCATCTACATCCATATTCATCATGAGCATAACAAATCTGCTGACCATCTATCAAAGTAAGTGCTCTAGAAAAAAGTGGGAGTCATCTCATACAATCTCTGGATAGATGACCACGAGGGCCCACCTTTATTTCTATCCCTGCTCTAAGATCATATTTTTTCCACTGTCCTCAGTGGACTTTCTTGATATGAAAGCTGGATTATCCCACTGATCACAGACTCTTGCATCATACTTTTTCTATCGACACCTCTCATAGACTCTTCTAGTAGTTTCAGCATGAAATTCTCCGTGCTACTTCCTATTATGAACTTTCACCCTTTGCTGGTTGAAAGACAACCAATGGTGAAAGTTCATCTTACCTTTCTTCTTAGATGCGATTGTAATTCTCTTGTTGAGAGCACAAGTTATATATATATATATATATATATATATATATAAATATAATTGAGAAATTTTCCTGTTGGAAAAAAAAAAAAAACTTATGCATTGTTTAGACTCTACATTAAGTGACAATGTTTAATAAACATTTTTATACCAAAATCATTTGTCATGATGTGATACTCTAACATTTTTTTAATGTATTATAAACCAGTATTTTATTGAAATTATATACTTGTTATTTGTTGTTTTAATAAGCTTGCTATATTGTTACTTTTTGGCACTTATTTATTTTTATTGATTTTGTTTTCATAAAATTGATTTGAACTATTTATTATTGTTGTTGTTATTATTATTATTATTTTTAAATTATCATGATCTATCAAATAATTATTTTGCTTGATTAAAGTAATTCATTTTATTTTTATTGATTTTATTTTCATAAAATTTCTATAAACTATTTATTGTTGTTGTTATTATTATTTTTAAATCACCATGATCTATCAAATAATTATTTTTCTTGATTAATGTAATTCATTATGATGAATTGAGAAAATATAAATATAAATTATGTATTATTAAGTCAATCAAGATGATTTAATGTTAAGTAATGATTAATGAATTAAATAAAAATATTTATAAATAATTGTAAATTTATGGGAGATGATGGGCTTATCATCTCATTAAAAAAAAATTCCAAAATAAATTTATGGGGCTCTCTTTTCACTTTAATTAAGACGAAATAAACCACCCCCAAAAAATTTATTTAGACATTATAATGGAAGAACTTAAGACCTCATTTGACTTTAATAAGGTTGTATTTGCAAGGAGGGGTAGGTCTCGCGAGGGGGAGGTGGGGAGGATCATTCTTGAACCCAAAGGAAATCAAGAAGTATCCTTTGTATGGGGAATAGGTGAGACTAGCAATAATTAAGCTTAAGCTATGGCGCTTATACAAGGGATGAAGTCTCTATAGCAAATGGGAATAAAACAATTATCCTTCTCACCTCCCTTTGTCGACTACATAGGTCTTTGAAGGGAAACAATCCTTGTATGTATCTATAGGTTTGGAAGTGACATAGAGTGTTCTAGAATGGGAGTTCACGTAGGTATGTGAAGGGAAAGTATGCTTGTTTTAATTTGCAATTTTGGAAGCGACTAAGAGTGTCAAGGAATAGGAACTTATATCAGCTTAAAGTATTGAAGATGGAAATAAATCATGGAAATCCAAATAGATGTGCCTATTATGAAATTTCTAATACAAGTAGATGCCTTCGAAGATGTGAAAGACATTTTGAGGAAACACAAGAATGTCTCTATTTGTATGTTAGGAAAACAAATGGATTGAGAAAGGATTGGGAACAAGAAAACTCAAGAGACATGCAGGTAATTCAAAGACAATTGATTAAATCAAATTCTTAGGCAAAGAAGTTTAAGGGAAAGAAAATTCAATTAGAATTTATTGTGAAAAGCAACAGTGAGAGGTTAGAAGAAATGGAAGTGAAATATATAATGCTACAAGAAATAATTTCAAAATTGGAATTGGAACAAAGGCCTAGTTATGAGGAAATGAGGAAAGTGGTTTCACTTGTTTTATATGTTGGCTCATATGAAAATGGACCAAATGGTAGTCATGGAAGAGCACACTTTCTAGCAAGGTGTCGAGTAAGCGAGGAATCAAATCTTAGTTAAATTTTCATCAAAATATAGAAGCAAGAAGAATACCCACAACAAATATGGACCCAAAAATCTCTTAAATTTGTAATATTTTGCAAGATAGTTTTTTAGTAGGACAATATTTAAGCCTATATACAAGTTAAGTAATTATCTGTAGGGATGCAACTTTAAGGATAGATAGGGAACTTAATTCTATTGAAATTTTGAAGAACTATGAAGCTTTTAAGACAATTTTGCCTTGCAAATTTCATATTAATTGACTAGATGGTACGACCACAACCCCCTTTTGATACAAAAAGTATATGTTTATGTTAAAATAAAGGTCTCATTTGCAACTGATTTAAGGAAATAGATATTGATGTTTTTATAAACACTTAATGGATGGTTGGATAGATGTTTGAAATCCCCCCAAAGTTTTAATAGTTGTTTTAGCAGTGATAATAATAGACCTTTCTCATTATACTTAGGAAATTTTATCCTACTGTCTTTCCCTAGTTGTAAATAAAAAGTGGCATTTTATGAGCCAAATTGCCACACCAATCAGAAAAGTGCAAAAAAATGACAAGTTTGAAAATGAATTGTTTTGGTAGCAACTTGGGTTTTAATTTGGATGGTATCTTCTCTAAAATGTTAAAGTACCACCATAATTTGTATAAGTTCTAGGCACAATGGTAGATCAATTTTCAAGAACACAAGAGTTCCAATCTTTTTTGTATAGCTAAAATGTATATAAAACTATAGGGGGCATAATAGTGGAACCGAAATCACACTTTTGGGAGGAAAGAAAGCATGCATGTTATTCATGTGTGGAAATTAGGTCCACACAACTTAGAATTACCGAAATCAAAAGGCGGTTGGGGGATTAAGAACATTTACCAGTTCAACCAAGCATTGGTTTCCAGTTCGCTTTGGCGCGTAGTAACCTCCAATGGCATTTGGAGTGCCATCATAAAGGAAAAATATATTTTGTTCACTTCTCTTGATTCTTGGCTCTGAGTTGGACTCCTACCATCTAGATTTGCTTCTCGGACTTGGAGAATCATCTCAAAGTCGGCGCACTGGATAAAAAATGAAATTTGCTGGAAACTGGGATGTGGCCACTCTATAATCACAGGCATAGATCATATCTCCAGATTGGGTAATGACTCTATCTTCTCACCTCAATTAATCGCACTTTTAAACTCCAAAAGTATTTACTTCCTGTATCAAGCACGCAAAAACATTACTCCTGGGACACAATCCACAATTTGGAAAAATAACCATGAATTAGATCTCCCTCCGATTTTGGCATTGGAATGGGACAACTTCTACATTGAGATAAATCACGCAGGCATCTTACTCACATATTCAGATGACTAGATGATGTGGGATGGAGGTGACAACACCGACATCATCTCTGTAAAAATATTATATAATGCGATTTCTTCTACAGAGTGGCCCATAAATATAATTGGATGACGCTTTGACTTCTAGAAATGGAAATTCCCCCTAAAAATTAAAATTTTTACCTGGCTTACTTTGCATAACAGAATCCCCACCTGGGATCTACTTTAGAAAATTGGTTGGAAAGGACCAAATATGTGCCAACTCTACAACAGGGGAAAAGAGACAACTGATCATATATTTACACACTGTCAATTCTCTCGCTGAGTTTGGATCAAAATCACATGGGAAAACAATCTAAAAATGAGTTGGATTGGAAATACCATCTCAGATTGCTTGGATCACTGAACTACATCAAAATGTTTTTACAAAATACTTCCACCCTTGGTAAATTGGTTTATTTTGCTTTCTAGGAACCGAAAAATATTTGAAAACAAGACCCCTTCTACTAGTGTTGTAGATTTTAAAGCTTGGGGACTCTTCCATCTCTGGAAAGACCTGCACCCAGACACAGAAAAAAAATATATATTAGTCAAGCCTACTTACTTAAAATATCTTCAGACAGGGTGGTTTGATGGTGCTTCACAACATAATGGATCTTTGAGCGGTGCAGGAGGGTTGATAAAAGCCAGCCAACACTCTATTTACAGGTGGACTCTCTGCTACATCCCAGGTACCAACACAAGGGTAGAACTCCTAGGTGCATGGCCAAAACTACATTTGGCATCTAGGCTCAACAGAAATAGTCTTCAATTGATAGGGGACTCCAGAATAATTATAGACTGGCTGAATTTAAAGGGTAATTTACAAACCATCACTCTCTTGGCTTGGAAAGATAGAATACAATTGCTCAAACGCCTATTTAAGAAATTGTATTTCTCCCACACCTCCCGTGAGTTTAATAAGGAAGTGGACCTTTTATCCAAGACTGCTTTACTGAAAAAAGCAGGTGTGCTCTACTTCAATCATTGGGTGGATGGCCATGAGGGTCCCACACACAATATTCAAATCTTTTAAGCCGATAGGCACACTTTGCCAGTGGTCTTCAGTAATGTAACATACCTAGCCAACCACAGGTCAGGGTATGCTACTTGCAAGCCCACCCTTGGGCTTCTTCCTCATATCGATACCTTCTTTAATTAATAAAGATGCATAAGATAAGAGAATTAACAACATGCATAGTATTATCCAGCAAGCATGCATGTTCTAAAGATTTAATTAAATGATAATTAAATATACACAACGGAAATACATTCATACAAAGATAATAATATCACAACGGAGAGCATTTATCTTTATAAAGGTGACACCAACTGGCTTCATACCAAGGACGTTCCACCCAACCGTAGACAACACTGCTCCAAATATCAACAACAGTCTCACCCTCGAGCTAGGGCTATGAATCCACAAGGACGGTTCCAGAGTGTTACTTGGGTTCCCAAACCAGTCATCTCTCAAGCTCTCACAAGTTCCCCGACACCCACAACAATCCAAGTACCCATCTCTCTTCTACCCAGCTTGTACCGCCCCAAGAGACTGGACCTCCACCCTTGTCTGCCATGCAGTCCCTCTGGCAATCCTTCTCCTTTATTTTCAGGGCCTCCAACACAGCCGGTCCAGAATCTCAATGTTGGAACTCTCAGGACTCGCAGTTGTGAGAAAAACAAGGCACATGCCAATGCATTTCAGACATGCAGGCCCCAGGTCACGACTGGATCACACCACCGACCACTACAACCAACTATCTCATGGCTAATTCTTCAGCAACTCCATTTCCTTTTCCAATCAAATACGCAGGTGAGGATGGGTTGATGAATGGGTCAGGGGGTTGCATGGGAGTGTGTGCATGGGAGTGCGTGAGGGAAAAATGAGTGAGTGAATGGGAAATCAATGAACAAGTCATCAGTCAAACCCCCCCATCAGACCAGAGGTGGGTTTAAGTAACCTCGCGGGGAAACAAGAACCTCTTGGCCTTCCCCAAGAAGCTCACGTAATTGATCCCCTCCCTTAGAAAAAAAGGGTAATTAAAAATAGGAATAAACACTTAGTCCCTCAAGCTCCCTCTCTTGTGGAATCATAGCCCCCTATAACTCTAGTCCTTGTCTGTCTAGCAACTAGCGATGTGTTCATTATTAATGATGATCAAAACATTACATTTATTAGGTATACTATCCCTTTAATAATAGTTTGGGCACGCATGCCTCTCAACATTGTAATAATACATTATTTAAAATGGGGGTTCGAAACCTAGGGTGTTACATCCCCTCCCCCTTATTTTTTCACTGTCCTCAGTGCATATACAAAATAGAGATCAAGATCTCAAATTTATTCAAAAAGTTGCGGGTACTCTCCCCGCATGGCATATTCATGCTCCCAGGTAGCATCTTTAGGACCGTAGCAGGTCCACTAAACTTTTACCAGTTTTATAACTCAATTCCGTAGCATTTTGACTTTTCTGTCCAACACCCGCACTGGTTGAACCTGAAAGTCTCGCTCTGTCTATACCTGAATCAGATGTCAATCAATAACATGGTTAGGATCATGCACATATTTCTTTAGTAAAGATACATGAAATACATTATGCACATTCATGGAAGAAAGCAATGCAATCATGTATGCAACTGGCCCTATTCTGTCCAATATTTCAAATGGACCAAAGAATCTGGTTGCCAGCTTCATACAAATGCCCAGTTTCAAAGAGATTTTCTTGGGCTTCACTTTCAAAAGTACATGCTCCCCTACTTTAAATTCTCTAACTGTCATGTTCTTGTCTGCATAAACTTTTTGTCTATCCTGAATTTCCTTTAAATTCTGCTTGATCTTAACCACCTGGTCTTCCATGTCCTTGAGCAACTCCAGCCCAAGTACCACTATGTCTGATGTGTTGTCCCATCTCATTGGAGTATTGCATTTCCTACCATACAAGGCTTCAAATGGTCTCATTCTCAATGAATCTTGATACCTATTGTTATATGAAAAATCAACTAAGTGTAAGTAATCTTCCCACTTAGATGGCTTATCCATCACATACATTCTCAGCATGTCTTCAATTATTCGATTGACCCTCTCTATTTTCCCATCTGTCTAGGGATGATATGATGTGATAAAGTCTAGATTTGTGCCAAATCCTTTAAACAATCCCCTCCAGAAATTGGAGGTAAACTTCATATCTCTGTCCGAGACAATTGTCCTAGGTATCCCATGCAACCTAGCAATTTCCTTCAAGAAAATTTCTACAATATTATTTGATGTATGTGTTGTCTTCACAGGCACAAAATGATCATCCTTTGTTAATTTGCCAACCACCACCAAGATTGAATCATGTTGCTGATTCATTCTGGGTAATCTTGTGATGAAATCCATGGTGATCACTTCCCATTTCTTCTATGGAATCGACAATGGTTGTAGCAAACCCGCTGGGTTCCTATGCTCAGCCTTCAACTTCTGACATTACATACATCGAGCGATGTAATCAACAACATCCTTCTTCATTCCCGGCCAAAAGAACTGGCTTCTTACTGTTGTAATTGTTTTCTGGTAACCGGGATGTCCAACATAAGGAACATCATGCATTTCCTTCAGTACCAAATTCCTCAGTTCTCCGAAACTAGGAACATAGATTATATTCTTATGCATGATTAATCCATCTTCCTTTACCTCGTACTCCTTTATTTTATTTTGTGCATCTCCTTGTTGTAAGTTTTCCTTTACCTGTAGGTAATGTTGATCTGTAACAAGACCATCTAAAATTTTTCTCTTCAAGTCTAACTGATGCACACTGACAACAATAGCATGCATGAGATTCACTCTCCTACTAATTGCATCTACAAATTTATTCTCCTTTCCCTTTATATGCTTGATATCGAAGTCATATTCACTTAAAAATTCCATCCATCTTGTTTCCCTGACATTCAAGGTCGGTTGTTCAAAAAGCTACTTCAGGCCAATGTGGTCTGTCCTTAATTCGAATTTCTTCCCCATGAGATAATGCCTCCACATCCTCAAGGCATGAACAATGGCAGCAAGCTCCAAGTCATGCGTGGCATAGTTCCTCTCATGTTCCTTAAGATTTCTGGACTCATATCCAATGACATGTCCATTTTGTGTGAGGAATCCCCCAAGTCCTTCCTTACAAGCGTCTGTACATACCACACAAATTTCATTTGGGTTAGCAATATTTAACACATGCGCACTAGTAAGTAATTCCTTCAATAGATTAAAATTATTTTCACACTTGAGTGTCCATTCAAATTTAGTTCCCTTTTTTTTGCAAAGAAGTGACGGGATGAGCGATCTTAGAGAACCCTATTATGAACCTTCCGTAGTACCCATCTAATCCCATAAAAGATCTGACGTCTGACAGGTTTCTGGGTGTTGGCCATCCTCTAATGGCTTCGATCTTCTCTGGATCTACTGCTATGCCCTGCTCTGAAATAATGTGTCCCAAGTAATGGATCTGCTTTTGATAAAAAGAACACTTACTCAACTTGGCATAGAACGGATGTTCTCTCAATACTTGCAATACCAATCTTAAGTGATGTTCATGCTTCTCTTCAAAATTAGAACAGATAAATATGTCATCCAGGAATACTATGACAAACTTGTCCAAATAATTTTTGAATATGCCATTCATTAAGCACATGAAGACAACTGGTGCATTGGTCAGTCCAAACGGAACCACTACAAATTCATAATTCCCATACATGGTCCTAAAGGATGTCTTATGAATGTATTCTTCCTTGATTATTACCTGATGGTATCCTACGCTCGGGTCAATCTTTGAAAATATCTTTGCTCCTCTTAGTTGATCAAAGAGGTCATCAATTCGGGGTAAAGGATACTTGTTCTTTATAGTGTACTTGTTCAGCTGTCGGAAGTCAATACACAGCCTCAAGGTTCCATCCTTCTTTTTGACAAAAAGTATTGGTGCTCCTCAAGGTGAAACACTTGGACGTATGTACCCTTTCTTCAACAATTCCTCCAACTACATTTTTAATTCTTTTAACTTTGGTGTGCTCATTCTGTAAAGTGTTTTTGACACCGAGGCAACTCCTGGCACTAAATCAATTGAGAAATCTATCTCCTTTCTTGGTGGCAATTCGGGTATTTCTTGGAATACATTTTCAAATTCCTGTAGCATCAAGAAATATTCAAGGCTTGGCCCCTTAACATTATCTGTCTCTTCCACATGAGCTACATACAATTGAAATCCTTTTCTAAAACATCTTTTCAGTTGTAAGGATGAAATCTCCCTTATAGAGATGGGTCTTGGAATTCCTTTCACAGTGCTCTGTTTTCCATCCCCATCAAGACATGTAAATGTCTTGTTATGACATCTAGGAAAACATGATGCTTGTCCAACCAATCATCCCAATCAGAAAATCATAAGACCCCAATGGTATGATATTTAGATCAATACTAGTATTCATGCCATTAAGACTTATGGAACAACCTCTGACCATATCATGAATTCTTCTTTTAGTTCCAGTGGCTAACTGGACCAGAATTGCTTTTCCAAGTTTAATTTTCTCCAAACGTAATCTATCCACTATCTTAGGATCAATGTAGAAATGAATT
This sequence comes from Picea glauca, assembly GCA_000966675.3. Taxonomy (NCBI): domain Eukaryota; kingdom Viridiplantae; phylum Streptophyta; class Pinopsida; order Pinales; family Pinaceae; genus Picea; species Picea glauca. Next base: position 112,103 of record JZKD02S0789248.1, on the reverse strand, counting down.
ACTCCTGAATCAATCAAAATAGCAACAAGCTAATTTATGATCTTACCTTCCACCTCAATCATATTGGACTGGTACTCTGCTTGTCGATCATTTAAAGTTGCATAGATTCTTCCCATATCTTCGACTGTTGTAGCCTCTTGGATGTTGTGCACAGTATTCACTCTGTCTTTTCTGTGTGGGAAATCCTTGTACAGGTGATCTTCTTTGCATCCCCAACATTGGATTGGTGGTATTCCCCTTTTTCTCAAGGAATCTTCTTTATTGAAATCCCCCTTAGGATACTGATCTTGATGATTTCTATTAGGCTCAATCCTATTGAAGGGAGGTTTGAATCCTTTCCTCCTTTGATCGAAATTCACATTCTTCTTGTCCTTCCAAGATTTATGTAGGGATTCTCTTCCCTGGCCTTGCTCATATAGGTATTTAGCCTTCCTGATGGCCTCAGTTAAGGTCTTGGGTTCATCATACTTGATATTTTCCTTATAAAAGGCTGATAATCCACTTAGAAATCTCTGTATTTTCACTTTCTCATCACCAATGAACCTGACATACTTTAACAATCCCAAGAACTTCTTCTCATATTCTACCATAGTCATGCTTCCCAACCTGAGTTCAAAGAACTCCTGCATTTTATTGTCATAGAAATGATCTGAGAGGTACTCCTTCTGGAAGTGCTTCTTGAACTGCTTCCAAGTGATCCTACTTTCATTAACATGCTCCACTTGCTTCAGTTGGTTCCACCATATTTCATCTTTTCCGTGTAAGTGGTAGGTGGAAATCCTGGCTTCCAGGTTGGATGAATAGTTATGCAACTGAAAATATCTCCTGAGCCAAAGAAACCACACTTTGGCATCATATTCCCTTTCTCTTTCACCCTCAAAAGAAGGTGGCTTGAGCTTCCTCAGCTCTCCTTCCAAACAATCTACCTCTTGTTTCCTTCTCTAGTGTCTAACATGAGACACCTCTGGACTACTTATAGGATCATCCGTTGCATAAAATTTATGTCTGAGTAAGGAGGTGAGTGGTGTCCATGAGCTCTGCTAGCACTTCTGGAATAACCAACTCTTTCACAAGCATCTCTTCTTTCATGACACCTACCTTCTTCTTGTTTCCTTGAGTTTGATCCCTTCTTCATTTGCCTCTGCAACTGATTTAAGCTCTGCAACACTCGAGCATTTATATGACTTTTCTCTCTCATCGGTCTCTTGTTGTCTTCTTTGTAGCTCTGCCCTTCCATCTTCCATCTTCTTACCGTTTCTACTAATGTTTCCTGCTCTTATTTTCCCTTGCGTCCATTGTGTTAACACTCTGTAAATTTCCTAGAGGTTGTCAGAAAAGAAGAAATCTACGGGAGGTAACTTTATCCAACCACTTCGAAGCTGGGATCTAGCCCTACCATCTTCAGAGAGGGATCTCTCTATAAGATTTAGATATGTTTCAAATTTAAAATATTAGGCTAGGTAAATAAAATGTGTTGGTTTTGTTTGTTGTAGTTTTCGTTGGGTTGGCTGAGAGAGTTTACACATCCATTGGGCTATGGGGTCTGTATCATGAAAATAAAATCTAAACCAGAAAACAAAGAAACCTTTCACAAGGCGAGATAATGTAATCATTGGATTATTTTAGCAACATAAATGAGGAATAGCAGAAAAGGTGAGAATGTAAATTACAACAAAGAAGCAATTAAGAATTTCTTTATCATAAAATCAGAAGATACAACACTAAAATCTTTAAAATCAGAAACAAGGTATACGAAGATAAATCCTGCAACGCTCGTTACTTTCAAAGATTAGATTTAGAAAACAATATGATAACTAAGCGAGAATAACATTTAACTTAGAAAGGAAAAACATCACCAATGAGTACACACAAGAATCTTGTGAAGATGCCTCTTGTATTAATGGAAGATCTCTTGAAAAATATTACAGTCTGATAGCTCTCAGGGCGTAAAGATCAACCCTCAATACTTCGAAAAGTGAAGTATTTATAACCCAAAATTACAAATGATCCTGTCATTTAAAGATCAGGACGTGGTAAATCTATTTCTAGCCTAACTAACTTAAAAAATTACAGAAATCTAGGAAACTGTTTGATGATGTGTCGCAACTTCATGCTGTTTTCTGGGTGAACCGTTGGTGAGGTCTTTGCACGACCTCGTCTGACTAGATAGCTGACTAGGCTGGGACAGCTCATCGACTAATCGATCAGGTTGCAAAGCTCTTCCCATTGAAGATGTCTGGGAACGCTGACTTTGAGTAACCTTCGGTAGACTTCATCCATCTCTGTGTACTTGGCAAAAGTAGACTTGGTGATGAAGATGTACCGAATCTCATGCTGTATGCTGATGTCCAACTGAAGTGCATCTAGGAATGCCTTGTCAGTGATGCTGCCTTGAATTTTGAACTATCTTTAGCCACATTGGATAGTCTCTTTTTGTAATCTGGGAGGGTCATCAATTTGTCATTTATCACCTTCAAACTAGGAAGACCTTTCTTCTATAGAGCCTCGATCTTGCTGAAAAACCTTTGTACCCCTAGGTCCATGGCCTGAACCTTTTCTTCCAGCTGTAGCATCGGTCCTCTCTTGGTCAAGACTCTTTTGACCTCAAGGATGGTCTCTGTTCTATCCTCAATTCTTATCTCTTCCAACTCCTCTATGGTTTTAGAATTCAATAATTTGATGATTTCATTAGCCTGTGCGGGCATCTCTCCCAGTTTTGATCTAATCTTCTCAATGGATTGTTTACTTCTCTGCACCAATTCATTTTTCTCAAACATAATCTGTATCATTGGCCATATTTCGTTCAGAGACTTGGTGATGTCTATCCAGACACTTTCTTTGACTTCGACCAGTGTTTTGCCTGCCACTATTTGCTTCCGGAGCTATTGTAACTCTTGTTTGAGTTGATCTAACACTTGATTTTCCTTGGAGTAGCTCGTTTGATAAGAATATTTGAGTTCCTGAAGGTTCTCAATCTCCCTTTTTAGCCTGCTAATCTCTGTCTCCTGTAGATTCATCTCTTCCATAGATTTAGCCAATTCAACCATTTTTTCAAGAGACGTCAGTGGATTCGTCGATGGAACTTCTACTAGTGATGCTGTGCTCATTTCTGAGATTGGAACTGCACTCAATGGAATGACTTCCATGGGTTTTGACTGTTCTTTCTCTTTCACTAGCTTCTCCATTTCAACTTCCATTTCCTTCAATTGTGCATTCTACTCCATGATCAACTTAAGCATTTCGTCTTTTTCTCCTTCTATCTCTGATATTTCCTTCGCTTGCGAGTCTACTGTTGGTGGCAGCTTCAATTGTTTCCTCAAAGATTCTATGTCGGCATTTTTATTCTTCATCATCTCCTCGACTGCTTTCACATTTGAGGGATCATACCCGATCTTGAGGACTAGTTCCTCCAACATCTTGATCCTGTTATCCTTGGCAAAGGATCATATTTTCTCCAACTTCAACTGTGTCTGGACGTTGTTCAGGGACACTTGTAACCTAAAGGTAGTAGTGGAAGCATGTGACAATGTGGAGAAAACCATTTCTTCAGTTTCCTTGTGCAGATCCATTTGATCAGCTGGAAGCACGTCCTTAGTCTGGAATTCAAAAGTTTCCCTTTTGTAATCGATGATTACCTTTGGGTCTGGCACCTGTGCTTGGAGAAATTCCATGTGCATTCTTCCCTTCTCAGTGTCGAATTCCAATAGCAGCCTGTGTTGTGCAGTCAACGTCTGCTTTCAGAATTGGGCGTATGTGCTGCTAGTTAGAGTCTGATTCTTTTTCTTGATCAAATCATATTTCTGAAAGATACTGAGCTTCGGTCCTGTCTTGCCTGGCTGGTTGATTGGTGGAGTATCTATAGGATTCTTTGGTAACATTGTGGTTATAATATTCCTATACTGAGGAGAGACCGATCAACCTCTATCATTGTAGTGGATGGAATCTCCTTTTCTCCAGCTAGGTCAGGAGCCGGACTGGCTTTTGGCCTCTTGGTATGTAGTCAGAATTCTTTTGATGATAGTTCCGTGACAGGGGGTGACAGATCCTGCCTAGGCCTTTTCTCCTTTGGAACCTGTGGTGTGGTTGTCTGTGATACAGTGACCGGGAGGTCCTGTTGTTCTATCTCAACCAAAGTATTTGGCTCCCATCCTGTCTGGTTTGCAAATTATTCTACCTCAGGCCTAGATACGTGGACATATGGGATATTCTTGTTTTTTATCCTCATCTCTGAAATTATCCCGCACGGATCATAGTGCCATGTGAAACTGACAAAGAATTTCATTTCCCTTAGCAGTCTGTCTACTTCCTCCCTGGCACCTCGACTGTTGTAGATAAAAGACCGAATCTTCCCTTTGATTTTGAGATGTTGCTTCTTCTTCAAGGACACAAAATGTATATCGTCCGAGTTTATCATCTGCCTTCTGTATTCCAGGGCAAAAATTCTGATAGGTAAGTATTTGGGTAGTTTATATGGGGCCAAATCGCACCCATAGACTCTGATCTCAGTGTGATTTTGGTACAAGTACCAATCACCAGTCTTTGTATGATCCGAGAGATGTAGGATCCTCTGAACTTCGTCATTAATTATGGGTTCGGGTCTGCCATTGAGCATACTCACCACTGGGTGGTAGAACTGATCGATGAACTGCTTGAATCTGAATTTCATGGAGTTATGTCTGAGCAGGGAAGTCCATGCGGTTACTGCCTGGGGTCTTCCATCTCCGTCCATCTTCTGCATAGAAAAAGCAAATTTGTCCGCTTGGAAGAAAACGAACAGGTATGCCAGTATTGAAGAATACCGGAACATGCCTTCTGTGGCGAAATTTATGAATTGCTCGTGAATGTTGTTCGCCAAGAACGTGCTGAAGTCAAACTGTGTAGTGGGTTTCTCATCGGTGGAGAAAATAGACAAAAATCCCAGAATGGGTTTATCTACCCATTGATCCGAAAAATAACCAAGCAAGGCGCAAAGCAACGTGATAACCTGGTTTCCTTTTGTTGAGAACATGGAGGAAGGATAAGGGGGGTTGGACTCCAAGAGTCCAATTTCATCACTCTGGTCCAGGAAGACTTCTTTAAGCCATGAGTGTAGGTCTGCGAAGTCGAAATTGCACTTTGTGTCTGCGATTAAGTAGTCTGTATCGCCCAGTGGAATCCTGTCGAGGTCGATAGGAGGCGGGAGAAACGGATTGTGCTCACCTTTTGTTCGTTTTGACTTTGGCGCCATTACTATAAGAATACCTGCAAATAAAACAACGTTAGCGGGGATGATTATAGATGGGGGCGACTGACTATAACGGAGAAGAAAACGGGTTAAATTCTCTGGTGCGATGAGTGGGTAAATGGTGAAGGAATGAAGAGTGAGGGTAATTTTGAGTAAACGGGTATCCGTTGGGTGCAGGCGACAGGTCAACTAGTTAACGAATAAGTTATCCAGTAATAAATGGCCAATGAGTCATTTAGAACATGAGATGGCAGGTGAACGAGGGAAGAGGACTGACGGAGTTACAGGATGTGACTCTTATGGAAAGGTGGATAATGACGTCACGAGGTGACAAGGTATGTCAGGCAATGAGAGGTGGTGGGATTCAGGACTGGTAGATTCATGCCACATATAGATAGGGGCCCCACCAGAGTAAAATTCCATTCCGG
>JZKD02S0789248.1:94654-106091 GCA_000966675.3 Picea glauca | reverse complement strand
GAATGGTCGGGGGGGGTCCGGAAAGACATGTCCACCGTAGATCTGGGTGTGATCATCTGATTCGTTGATACATGAGCAGTGCATAAATGCGAGCGCGAAAGCATATGTGCCCAAAGAAACTTAGGATAAGTGCATATCGTGGGTTTTTCCCAAGCTTTCATATGTTTATATCACCAAGGGGTTAGACAACCAAATTTTTAAGCATCCAAGACATGGTCCAACATTGATCATCGAGCTGGTTTTATTGAAATAAAGCAAACTACCCTATGTTCTAACCTAACTTTCTATGACAATTAGCCCAGATTAAACTGTTGGGCTAAGAACTTACTCTATCCTGGGGCTATCTGACCAAGATTAGGCAGTTTGGCCAGATTTATTCACTAACTAACCCAGATCACTTGGCTAAGATTAAACAGTTTAGCCAAGCTTATTCACTATTCCTATCAACATCAATTTAAAAGAACTTGGCCATGCTTGAAAGGTATGGGCCAAGTCACTGTTATTGCATGGGGCTCTATTGAAATTCTTTTATGCCCTCTTTTATTCTTTCTTTTCTTTTTCTTTTTCCTTTTTCTTTTTTCTTTCTTTTCTCAAATTATTTGCCGAATGAAAAATCATTTGACAAACAAAAAACACTAAGGAGATAACATTTCAGTCACCAGTTGATCTTATAAATTATAGGGTGATAACAACGACTCCACCTGGGGATGGTACTCTCCTTGTGAAGTGCCAAGGATCTTGATTCCTGATGTTCTAAAACTTTCTCCATAGTCACATTTGTTTCTTGATTGGTTTTATTTTCGAAAAATGGAAAACAATGGTCAGTGGCTTAGGGCCTTCTCTCCGGGCTTCAACCATATGACCAAAGTTATTCACTCAGAAATTCGCAAGCAAAATTAAAATGGTTTGTACAATGGAAAGTGTGACTTCAGGTCCCTACTGAGGCGATGAATAATTCTTCAGCATTCTTCCATTTACAGGTCCTCCTGGCAGATCTGTCTCATCACTGTTGTTTAGCAAGAAAGTGTTATTCCCTCTGAATGCTTGAATAATGTATGGTCCCTTCCAAAGACTATCGAATTTTCCATGCTTTCTCTTGTCTTCATTTCGGGAATCCCATCTCAGCACCAAATCTCCTAGCTTGAAATCATCCTCCTTGGTTCCTTTGTCAAAAATCTTCTTAATGCTTTCTTAGACTACCTGAGTCTTGTTGTATACTTCTTCCCTGGACTGCTGCAAATGGATCATCTGGTTGATCCTTCTTTGGGAGTCGTTTGGCTCGGCTTGCATGTCTTGCAACAATTTCATGACAGGAAATCCTAAGGAAGTGGGAAAGACTGCTTCTGTGCCATAGACCAGCTGATATGGTGACATACCGATTGACCTTTTGGTGGTCAGTCTGTCGGCCCATAGTGCGAAAACCAACTTGTTATGCCACGACTTTTTGTTTTCTTGCAAAGTTTTCTTGATAATGTTTACCAGGGTTTTATTTGATGATTCTGCCAGCCCATTTCCCTGAGGGTAGTAAGTTGTGGAATGTCCCAAACCAATATGATATTGGTTGCAGAAATCTATGAGTTTCTTAGATCAAAAAGCAACTGCATTGTCAGTTATAATCTTTCTAGGACATCCAAAACGGGACAAGATATTATTTTCAAGAAATTTAATAATGACAGAATCAGTGGCTTGCCTGCTTGGTATGGCTTCGATCCATTTTGTAAAATAATCCGTGGCAGTAAGAATCCACCTGTGCTGGCCCGAAGAAGGAGGATGTATTTATCCGATGAAGTCTAATCCCCATTGCTGGAAATGGGCCTCAACGAAGATTGGTTTCATGGGTAGAGGAAGAAGTTTCCTTTTGCCTTCGAACAATTGACATTGATGACACGAAGTCACTTTATGATACACATCAGAGAATAGAGTTGGCCAATAGAATCCATCTCTGAGGATTTTGTTGGCTGTGGCCTTCCAGTTCAGATGACCACCACAGTCTCCTGCATGAAAATCCTGCAGAACTTTTTCAGCTTCATCCTTCAATAGACAATTTAACAAAATACCTCCAGGATCTTTCCAATACAGATTGCCTTCTAGAATGCAAAATTTTAATGCTTTCAATTTCAAAAACCTAGATTTAGTTTTGGTCAGACCAGGGGGAGCTTGTAAATTATGCAAAACAAATATCAGGTCTGCGTACCATGGAGAGTTGAGAAATACCTCTCTCATGCTTGGAGTCGCCTGCTCACCCTGTTCATCTACTGCAGCTAAGAAATTAATGTCAAGAGCATGGAAATTTGATTCAGCCATTAACTTTGCTAGACCTTGACCTTTAATCAGTTTAGTAGGCTTAATCTCTATGCCATACTCTAGAATGATAGCAATCCATTTTCCTCTTCAGCCGTCCAGATTGTCCTAGTTTAAAGTGTCCTTTACTACCACATTCAAAACATATGCAATGGTGTGGGAATGGAGAATGTATACTCTAAAATCTTGTATGGCTTTCACCAAGGCAAAAGCTTGTTTCTCCATTATTTTATAATTCAAAGAAACATCTCTTAAATCTTTACTGAAAATGGCTATGGGTTGTTCATACCCTTTGTTGTTTTTCTGTAGTAATACTGCTGCAATGGTATGTTCAGAGGTGAAAGAGAAAAGATAAAAATCCTTGGTGAATTCAGGACTGATTAAGACTGGAGCCTGCGTGAGTGCGCATTTGACTTGTTCAAAAGACTACCTGGAATCGGTGTCCCATTTTATTTTTGTGTCCTTTTTTAACATGTTTGTGATGTTTCTGAGAAGCTCAGCCAGGTTGGGTATGAATCTTTGCAGAAATTTTATTTTTCCAATAAAAGACTGTAACTCTTTGATATTTCTTGGGTGTTCTAGTTTCTTAATGGCCTCGATTCTGCCGGGGTCGATTTTAATTCTGTCCTTAGAGATTATATGCCCTAGCAGTTTACCTTCCTCTAATCCGAAAAGGCTCTTCTTAGGATTCAATGAAATCCCAAATTTCCTGCATTTCTCAAAAACTCGTCTGAGATGTCGTAAGTGCTCGTCATCAGATTGGGAAAACACAGTTACGTCGTCCAGATAGATGACAATAAATTTGCTGAGTTATTCCACAAAAGCGATGTCCATCGCTCGCTGGAACGTGGCCCCAACATTCATCAACCCGAAAGGCATTTTCACATACGTGAAAGTACCCCATGGTGTTGTGAAAGCGGTTTTCTCTTGGTCATCTGGGTGAACGAGGACCTGATTATAACCCGAGAACCCATCCAATAAAGAGATTCAACTAGATCTGACTACCCTTTGTAATATGTGGTCCATTTTCGGCAATGGGTAATTGTCCTTCAAAGAGACCTTATTCAGATTTCAAAAATCGATGCAAAGCCTAATTTCTCCATATTTCTTTCCTGTTGGGACCAAATTTGAAACCCATTTGGAAAACCGTAACGGGACTATGATTTTAGCATCGTACATTTTTTTAATTTCTTTTTCTATCAGGGGAAGTAGCTTGGGATTGATTCTCCTAAGTTTCTGTCTGAAAGGTTTTTGATCTTCTTTTATTGGAATCCTATGTTGTATGATGCTGGTGTCATAAGCTTTCAAGTCCTCATAACCCCAGGCAAATACATCTGAATATTCTTTGAAAAGCTCAATGTATTTGAGTTTCTGCTCAGGGGGTAATGATTTGGAAAGTTTCACCATCTTGGGTTTCTCTTCTGTCCCTATATTACAATCTTCTACTTCTTGACCACTGGCTTCAATTTTTGGTTTTTTAGCTACATCATTAAAATCAAATAAGTCCTCTAAAGGAACTAAACCTCTAGGTAAAACATTAGCTTCTATCTCATCATCACCTAACTCTCTTGAATCTATCTTATTTACACTATCATTTCCAAAATCAGGTCTTTTTACATTTTCATCTTCATTTTCTAAGTCTATGTTTGTACACTCGAAATCATTTTTACATTGCAAAAAATCTTCAATTTGATCATCATTACCAAATACCTGCCAGTATCTGATGTTGTCTAGAACAGTTGGTCTACACTTCACCTCCACCGTGTATGGGTGAGTGGAACGAAACGGTATCTTGCATGTGGTTGCTAACGTAGCTAACCCCTCTGCAAAAATATTCTGTCCACTAGGCATCACCTACAAATCAACTTCAGTGAAACATTTAAGGGCATCCAGAACAACATTCCTATAAGCTCTAAGACGGGGGTGTTTTGTTGCATACTCACCTTTAATTTACTTGATTATTAACTCAGAATCACCTCTTACCATAATTTGTTTGGCACCAACCTTCTTTAGAAGTTTCAGACCGAGCATCAAGGCTTCATACTCGACAATATTGTTAGTGCATTGAAAGTTTAACTTGTAAGAATGGTTTTCCGAATACTTGGATCTGTGATTGTGCAACCAAACTCCTACTCCAGCTCCTTCTTTGCTTACAGCTCCATCAAAGTCCATGCTCCAGAAATCCGATGACAATTCTTCAGTTATCACATTTTTCTTTCTTTCTGCCTCAACGATTTCTTGGCCTTCGTCCGGACCAGATGTATCTTCTTCCAGATGAGTGATTTGTTCTTCTGTATCGCCATCGTTATACAGGATAAAGGAATCCAGGTTAGAATGTGCAGAGTACAGAGGATAGTTATGTGGTTTTTCTTGGCTGCTAAGCATGTATTTCATTAGTGTTTCTCTGTATAGTCTTCTTTGTTGCCCAAAAACTGGGACAGTGGCATACGACATATCCAACTACAAAGCACCTTTCAAATTGGCCCCCCAAGACCGGGACAACAACATACCATATTTCAGGGGAATGTCTGCAACCAAAACATCCATGACCATGCTTTTTGCGGGAATATGAACCAGGGTGATACACAGATCCTTGATCAAACCGATGCATCTAACTTTACTAGAGTCAAAAGAGTGTAAGTCCTTGTAAGGTCTGGTAATCTCAAGTCCCAATTTTTCCATCACTGCTTTAGGCATCATATTATGGGGAGCACCCGAATCTAACATAGCATTATGTAGAATCAGGTCGTGTATATTAAGGCTGATGTAAAAAGGAGAGACATCACCATTGTCGGTTTGACCATCCACTTCAGGTCCGAACAGGAGTTCAGGTTGATCATCTGTAAGGTTCATAGTATTTGAATGATTTGTTGATCCAACTTTTAAGGCCTTCATGCTTATATCAGGCTCAATGCTCAATGCTTTGATCACCTGCGATCGATAAGTGTCTTTTCTCATCAACTCAGAAAGGGGAATGGGAATTTTTACTTTCGCTAATTCCCCTTCAAGGCTGAACGGTGTAGGTGCTCTGCTTTGGCTCATCAATTCCAATTTGTCCACCACACTCTTTTGGCCAGAAGTATTTGGTGGGTTAGTTGATGAAACCTCAGTTTGCGATGATCTTTTTAGAATGGTAAGGTTTCTTTTTGCTGGAACTTCAACATTACCTTTCTCAGGACTCTTCTCGGTAGAAGGCTTAGGGGCTTTTTGGGTTTTGACTGTCTTCTTTGTTTCGATCACCTTTTTTGGAGAACTTCCGTCTGTCTTTTTACTTCATAGATTGTACTGCCGGTGTACCTCCAAAATAGCATTTTCAAATGCCTTCTGTTCAACGTCTTCAACTTCTTCACTTACCTTTGTTTGAGAGAGAATAAAAAGTTCTTGCTCTTCCCAGGTAAGGAAAATAGCTTCGTTATCGTGAATGCCCATGAGGTTTATGTGAGTATCCTCCAGTTCTTCAATTACTTCTTCTCCTTCGTCGGCATAATTTTCTTGTAGGGGAGGTCTGATTTGTTGATCAGGACCTCTCTGTTCTCTTTGATCCCTAGGATCTCTCAGCCTGATTTGGGGAGGGTTTCTTCTGACGTTAGGATTCTGAATTTGAGGAGATGGTGGGTTTTCTCTCCATCATTCTTTCCATTGCTCTGGCCAAGGAATCCAATTTGGAATCGAAAGTTGATGTGGAAGGTTCCTCTTTGATTGTGACTCTCCTCTTTGTCTTCTGTCGTGCCCTTTTTTCCAACAGATTTGCCTCCACACTTATTGCACTTTTTTGCATGTCCTCTAGGGTGGTAGAGTTTCTTTCCCTTAATTGATACAACATATCGACGTCAAAACCATCAGGGAATTTGATCAATGCTAAACCTTGTGGAGGTTTAATATCGACTGGAATTGCATTGTATAGGTTATTGAAACGGGTGCAGTAATCTTGCACTGTATCACCTTGATTTCTTCTGATGTTTTCGTATTCCGACAAGATTTGGAGAGGGTTTTTCTTTACCTCCCATCTGTCTAGAAAACTTCTTTGAAATGCGATAAGGTCGATCACTGAGGAAACACATAAACCTTTATACCATTTCTTAATGTCACCTGTCAAACTTTACGCAAACAATCTCATTTGAACGCCAGCCTCATCTACTTCCTGCAGGTCAAAATAATCATTCATTTTATCAACGTGTTGCTGGGCGCTCAAGGGTCCTATTCCATCAAACTGTGGAAGCCTCGTTTGATATTCCTAGGGCATAGCATGAAGGGGTGCGGCCAACACCAAGGGAGCGTATCTGGCTTCTATGATAGGTGGAGGGGCGGGACGACAACCTGGATGATAGGTGGGGTGGTGACAGAAGACGAGGATGAGGAGGGGCTAGCTGGAACAAAGTGAGTGGTTTGAGGTTTAGTAGTGGGAGATGGAACTTCAGGGTTCCAGGGTTGCAATACGGTTGGGTCTAGGACGGTTTCAGCCACAAAGCTATCAGATTTCGTTCTAAACAGGCTTTGTTCGAAAAGGATGTCAAAGTCAAGATCCTGAAGGGAAACAAGATCCTCTGGAAGAGAAGGGGAATTCTGAAGGGGATTATGACTTACTGAACCTTCAACAATGGCCTTTTTCCTGAGTAACTGTTCTGGATTATCAGTTGCTATCGTAGGTTCTGGGTCTGGGTGAGATCGAGTATAAGCTCTTTTGGGAGCCAGATTTCTTTTTGATTTTTATATATATACTTTTTAGTTTTACGAATCCAAAAATAATATGTGTAGGTTTTTAACAACCTCTAAACATTACTTCTTTATCAGATTTGCAATATTGGAGAAGGAAACTGTTCTTCCAGGGAAAAGAATACGTGAGGTTAAAATTTGTTCAGTTCTGCTCCCCAGTGTAGACGCCACTATGTTAACGCTCTGTAAATTTCCTAGAGGTTGTCAAAAAAGAAGAAATCTATGGGAGGTAACTTTATCCAACCACTTCGAAGCTGGGATCTAGCCCTACTAGCTTCAGAGAGGGATCTCTCTGTAAGATTTAGATATGTTTCAATTTTAAAATATTAGGCTAGGTAAATAAAATATGTTGGTTTTGTTTGTTGTAGTTTTCGTTGGGTTGGCTGAGAGAGTTTACACATCCATTGGGCTATGGGGTCTATATCATGAAAATAAAATCTAAACCAGAAAACAAAGAAACCTTTCATAGGGCGAGATAATGTAATCACTGGATTCTTTTAGCAACATAAATGAGGAATAGCAGAAAATGTGAGAATGTCAATTACAACAAAGAAGCAGTTAAGAATTTCTTTATCATAAAATCAGAAGATACAACACTAAAATCTTTAAAGTCAGAAATAGGGTATACAAAGATAAATCCTACAACGTTCGTTACTTTCAAAGATTAGATTTAGAAAACAGTATGATAACTAAGAGAGAATAAAATTTAACCTAGAAAGGAAAAGCATCACCAATGAGTACATGCAAGAATCCTGTGAAGATGCCTCTTGTATTAATGGAAGATCTCTTGAAAAATATTACAGTCTGATAGCTCTCAGGGCGTAAAGATCAACCCTCAATACTTCGAAAAGTGAAATATTTATAACCCAAAATTACAAACGATCCTGTCATTTAAAGATCAGGGCGTGGTAAATCTATTTTTGGCCTAACTAACTTAACAAATTATAGAAATCTAGGAAACTGTCTGATGATGTGTCGCAACTTCATGCTATTTTCTGGGTGAACCATTGGTGAGGTCTTTGCATGACCTCGTCTGACTGGATAGCTGACTAGGCTGGGACAACTCATCAACTACTCGATCAGGTCGCAAAGCTCTTCCCATCGAAGATGTCTGGGAATGCTGACTTTGAGTAACCTTCGATAGACTTCATCCATCTCTGTGTACTTGGAAAAAGTAGGCTTGGTAATGAAGATGTACCAGATCTCATGCTGTATGCTGATGTCCAACTGAAGTGCATCTAGGAATGCCTTGCGAGTGATGCTTCCTTGAATTCTTGAAAATTTCGAACTATCTTTAGCCACATCGGCTAGTCTCTTTTTGTAATCTGGGAGGGTCATCAATTTGTCATTTATCACCTTCAAACTAGGAAGACCTTTTTTCTGTAGAGCCTCGATCTTGCTGAAAAACCTTTGTACCCCTAGGTCCATGGCCTGAACCTTTTCTTCCAGCTGTAGCATCAGTCCTCTCTTGGTCAAGACTCTTTTGACCTCAAGGATGGTCTCTGTTCTATCCTCAATTCTCAGCTTTTCCAGCTCCTCTCTGGTTTTAGAATTCAAGAATTTGATGATTTCATTAGCCCGTGTGGGCATCTCTCCCAGTTCTGATCTATTCTTCTCGATGGCTTGTTTACTTCTCTACACCAATTCATTTTTCTCAAACATAATCTGTATCATTGGCCATATTTCATTCAGAGACTTGGTGATGTTTGTCCAGACACTTTCTTTGACTTCGGCCAGGGTTTTTCCTGCCACTATTTGCTTCCGAAACTGTTGTAACTCTTGTTTGAGCTGATCTGACACTTGCTTTTCCTTGGAGTAGCTGGTTTGATAAGAAGATTTGAGTTCCTGAAGGTTCTCAATCTCCTTTTTTAGCCTGCTAATCTCTGTCTCCTGCAGATTCATCTCTTCCATAGATTTAGCCAATTCAACTGTATTTTCAAGAGACGTCAGTGGATTTGTCGATGGAACTTTTGCTAGTGATGCTGTGCTCACTCCTGAGAGTGGAACTGCACTTAATGGAATGACTTCCATGGGTTTTGACTGTTCTTTCTCTTTCACTAGCTTCTCCATTTCAACTTCCATTTCCTTCAATTGTGCATTCTGCTCCATGATCAACTTAAGAATTTCGTCTTTTTCTCCTTCTGTCTCTGCTATTTCCTTCACTTGCAAATCTATTGTTGGTGGCAGCTTCAATTTTTTTCTCAAAGACGCTATGTCGGAATTTTTATTCTTGATCATTTCCTCGACTGCTTTCACATTTGAGGGATCATACCCGATCTTGAGGACCAGTTCCTCCAACGTCTTGATCCTATTATCCTTTGCAAAGGATGATATTTTCTCCAACTTCAACTATGTCTGGACGTTGTTCAGGGACACTTGTAACCTAGAGCCAGTAGTGGAAGCATGTGCCAACGTGGAGAAAACCATTTCTCTAGTTTGCCTGTGTAGATCCATTTGATCAGCTGGATGCACATCCTTAGTCTGGAATTCAAAAGTTGCCCTTTTGTAATTGGTGATTACCTTTGGGTCTGGCACCTGTGCTTGGAGAAATGCCATGTGCATTCTACACTTCTCAGTGTCGAATGCCGTTAGCAGCCTGGGTTGTGCAGTCGATGTCTGCTTCTAGAATTGGGTGTATGTGCTGCTAGTCAGAGTCTGATTATTTTTCTTGATCAAATCATATTTCTCAAAGATACTGAGCTTCGGTCCTGTCTTGCCTGGCTGGTTGATTGGTGGAGTATCTATAGGCTTCTTTGGTAACACTATGGTTATAATCTGCCTACTGCTTGTACTGAGGAGCGACTGATCAACCTCTATCATTGTAGTGGATGGAATCTCCTTTTCTCCAGCTAGGTCAGGAGCCGGACTAGATTTTGGCCTCTTGGTATGTAGTCGAAATTCTTCTAATGATACTTCCATGACAGGGGGTGACAGATCCTACCTAGGCCTTTTCTCCTTTGGAACCTGTGGTGTGGTTGTCTGTGATACAGTGACCGAGAGGTCCTGTTGTTCTGTCTCAACCAAAGTATTTGGCTCCCATCCTGTCTGGTTTGGAAATTTTTCTACTTCAGGCCTAGATACGTGGACATACGAGATATTCTTTATTTTTATCCTCATCTCTGAAATTATCCCGCACGGATCATAGTTCCATGTGAAACTAACAAAGAATTTCATTTCCCTTAGCAGTCTGTCTTCTTCCTCCTCGGCGCCTCGACTGTTGCAGATAAAAGACCCAATCTTCCCTTTGATTCTGAGCTGTTGCTTCTTCTTCAAGGACACAAAATGTATATCGTTCGAGTTTATCATTTGCCTTATGTATTCCAGGGAAAACATTATGACAAGTAAGTATTTGGGTAGTTTATATGGTGCCAACTTGCACCCATAGACTCTGATCTCAGTGTGATTTTGGTACAAGTACCAATCACCAGTCTTTGTATGATCCGAGAGATGTAGGATCCTCTGAACTTCGTCATTAATTCTGGGTTCGGGTTTGCCGCTAAGCATACTCACCACTGGGTGGTAGAACTGATCGATGAACTGCTTGAAACTAAATTTCGTGGGGTTATGTCTGAGCAGGGAAGTCCATGCAATTACTGCATGGGGTTTTCCATCTCCGTCAATCTTCTGCATAGAAAAAGCAAATTTGTCCACTTGGAAGAAAACAAACAGGTATGCCAGTATTGAAGAATACAGGAACATGCCTTCTGTTGCGAAATTTATTAATTGCTCGTGAATGTTGTTCACCAAGAACATGCTGAAGTTGAACTGTGTAGTGGGTTTCTCATCGGTGGAGAAAATAGACAAAAATCCCAGAATGGGTTCATCTACCCATTGATATGAAAAATAACCAAGCAAGGTACAAAGCGACGTGATAACCTGGTTTTCTTTTGTTGAGAACATGGAGGAAGGATAAGGGGGGTTGGACTCCCAGAGTCCAATTTCGTCACTCTGGTCCAGGAAGACTTCTTTAAGCCATGACTGTAGGTATGCGAAGTCAAAATCACACTTTGTGTCTGCGATTAAGTAGTCTTTGTCGGCCAGTGGAATCCTGTCGAGGTCGAAAGGAGGCAGGAGAAATGGATTCTCCTCACCTTCTGTTCGTTTTGACTTTAGCGCCATTACTGTAACAATAGTTGCAAATAAAACAACATTAGCGGGGACGATTGTAGATGGGGGCGACTGACTGTAATGGAGAATAAAACAGGGCAAATTCTTTGGTGCGATGAGTGGGTAAATGGTGAAGGAATGAAGAGTGAGGGTAATTTTGAGTAAACATGTATCTGTTGGGCGCAGGGGATAGGTCAGCTGGTTAATGGATAAGTTATCCAGTAATAAATGGCCAACGGGTCATTTAGAACATGAGATGGAAGGTGACAACGACTGAGAGATACATATGAGTGACGTGGCGGTTATCGATTGGGGG
>JZKD02S0789248.1:79429-94644 GCA_000966675.3 Picea glauca | reverse complement strand
GAATGGTCGGGGGGGGTCCGGAAAGACATGTCCACCGTAGATCTGGGTGTGATCATCTGATTCGTTGATACATGAGCAGTGCATAAATGCGAGCGCGAAAGCATATGTGCCCAAAGAAACTTAGGATAAGTGCATATCGTGGGTTTTTCCCAAGCTTTCATATGTTTATATCACCAAGGGGTTAGACAACCAAATTTTTAAGCATCCAAGACATGGTCCAACATTGATCATCGAGCTGGTTTTATTGAAATAAAGCAAACTACCCTATGTTCTAGCCTAACTTCCTATGACAATTAGCCGAGATTAAATTGTTGGGCTAAGAACTTACTCTATCCTGGGGCTATCTGACCAAGATTAGGCAGTCTGGCCAGATTTATTCACTAACTAACCTAGATCACTTGGCTAAGATTAAAAAGTTTAGCCAAGCATATTCACTATTCCTATCAACATCAATTTAAAAGAACTTGTCCATGCTTGAAAGGTATGGGCCAAGTCACTGTTATTGCATGGGGCTCTATTGAAATTCTTTTATGCCCTCTTTTATTCTTTCTTTTCTTTTTCTTTTTTCTTTTTCTTTTTCCTTTTTCTTTTTTCTTTTTCTTTTTTCTTTTTCTTTTTTCTTTCTTTTCTCAAATTATTTGCAGAATGAAAAATCATTTGACAAACAAAAAACACTAAGGAGATAACATTTCAGTCACCAGTTGATCCTATAAATTATAGGGTGAGAACACATTGGACTCTCTCTCTACATTACCAACTCTAGTATTCTGGCCTTCGACCTCCTTTTCATGACTGGAGGCTCCCTCGCCTTCTTCCATTTCCTCAATACACATCCTGAGTTGATGTGCTTAAGCCCCTTAATTCTGCAAAATGTGCAAGCGACCATTTTGTTAGAATTACACATATGATAACAAAATTTCCAAACCATGCTACAGGTCTCTTTTTTTGTTTATGGAGATCATATCCCCATTCTCTAAAAATAACAATGTCATGTTATCCTTGGCTAACACAGAGTTTCATCCTGTGCAGGTGCTTCCTTCAAACTACCTCCCAGGTGACCACGACTAGAAACCGTGGCTAAATACTTCCTTGGCACTTTTCTGTCTCGAGGAAAACCAATTCTACCCTTAGCCCTCCTTTCCTCAGTTCTTTGTCTGCATATGACCAAGGACATGACCTTGCTCTTAGCTGAAAAAGTTCTTGTCCAAAGCTTCGGGACTTCAGGAATTTCCACCAGGATGAGATCAACGATCCTCATCCTCTTTCACGATCAATGATCGAGATCCACTTTGGGACTCCGCACTTCGGAAGTTTCAACTTTCCTCGGTTGCCTCCTCCCGGAACGCTTTTACCCAGAGTTCATGATCTATCGATGTGTGTCCTCCCATAGATCAACGACTGTGAATCACTTCAGCTCTTTGGGCTTCAGAAGTTTCAAACTTCCCTCCTGCACTTTCTCCCAGAGTGATTTTACCTGAAGTCGACAACCCTTCAACGCGTGTCTTCTGGAATCGACGGTCGATATATACTCCGGCCTTCGGGCCTTGGGGAGTTTTCGACCCAACGCAACCTATCACATCTTTCCCTTCTGGAGTGCCCAGTCTTCCAGACTGCATGATCTATCACCACGTGGCAAAATGATGGAAGCGGACACAAAGGCCAATCAGGAGGGTGACACGTGTCATGTTCTAATAAAATTTTCAATATTCCAAAAGCTCAAATCTTATTGACATGTGGCACACATCCCATGTGTCCAGGTCATCCAAGGTGATGTCCGCAAGCCATGTCACTTCAAGTATTCCATGGTCCACATCACCTCTAGGTGACATCATTGTGCCTCATCACTTCAGCTCTTAGGGCTTCGGGAGTTTTCAAACTAACACACTTCCAATTCTCCCAAACTCTGAATTCTCGAACTGGCCAATCTATCGCCATGTGTCCTCCTGGATAGGATGACCAAGATTCACTTCGGGTCTTCACCCGGAGTCCACAGATCTGGTCCACGTGTCCCCCTCAATCTGACGACTATGTTTTACTTCGGGGCTCTAGACTTCGGAGATCTCAAACTTCAACCTTTTTCCTTGAAAACGTTTTTATTTGGGGCTCGCAATTTACCGACGCGTGTCTCCCGTGGATCGACAACTATGATTCCTTCGGGACTCCGGACTCCGAAAATCTCAAATTTCAAACTTGTCTGGCCCCACTGGATTTTATCCAAAGTCATGGATTCGGTGACGCGTGGCTCTCGGTAGATCAATGGCTGAGATCCTCTCGGATGATCGGACGATCGAGGTTTTCTTCGTCTCTCCAGCTCTTCGGGCTTCGGGAGTCTCAAATCTCAATTGAAACCCTCTCGAACGGATTCCTCCGGAGTTACTAATATGCTGACACATAACCTCTTGGCGATCAACAGTCGGGATATACTTCAGACGATCTGACAATCAACGTTTACTTCGGGTCTCCAGCTCTCCAGGCTTCGGAAGTTTCAACTCTCAACTTCTCTTCGCTCGCTCTTTCCCAGAGTGATTTCACCCAAAGCACACGATTGGTTGACGCGTGTCCTCCTATGGATTGACGATCCCCAGCTACTTCGGCTATTTTAATTTTCGAGGTTCGAGCCCTAATCTGTCACATCATTTCATGCCTTTCAAATTTGCAGGGGCATGCATCGACGGTTTGGAGTAACCCTCTTTTCACCCCGCAATTCTCCTGATGCTGACATGTAATCCCTCGGGCGAAACCATGGTTTGGATTGCGGGACCGCCTTGGGAAATTATCTTCCATGAAACTTAGTTCCCCGCAATTCCTATTGGCCATTGATATCTCTCTCCAATGGGATTCGACGGTCACGACCTTAGCCCTTGCTTTCTTTTCATCGGACGACCCTCGTTCACATGTCCTCCGATCCAACGATCCCGGATCTCTCGTGATCCTACAATGGCGATCACTCCCGAATTCAAAAAGGACGGTCACGATCCTTCGAACCCTTACAGAGGATCTATGACGTTCGGTCTCCTGTGTAGCTTCTACAACGCCATTCCTCCTGAGTTTTTCAATTTCACGGTCAGAGTTTGATCTCGACCACGAGGCTCTAAGCAATAGACCTGGCCCATACCAGCCCGATGTTTCAACCAGAAGCTCTGATACCAATCTGTAACATACCCAACCAACCACAGGCTGGGGTATGCTACTTTCAAGCCCACCCTTGGACTTCTTCCTCATATCGATACCTTCTTTAATTAATAAAGATGCATAAGATAAGAGAATTAATGACATTCACAGTAATATCCAGCAAGCATGCATGTTCTAAAGATTTAATTAAACGATAATTAACAACATAAATACATTCATACACAGATAATAATATCACAATGGAGAGCACTTATCTTTATAAAGGCGACACCAACTGGCTGCAGACCAAGGACGTTCCACCCAACCGTAGACACCACTGCTCCAAATATCAACAACAGTGTCACCCCCGAGCCAGGGCTATGAATCCACAAGGACGGTTTTAGAGTGTTACTTGGGTTCCCAAACCAGTCAGCTCTCAAGCTTTCATAGGTTTCCTGACACCCACAACAATCCAAGTACCCAACTCTCTTCTACCCAGCCTATACCACCCCAAGAGACCAAACCTCCACCCTTCTCTGCCACGCAGTCCCTCAGGCAGTCCTTCTCCTTTATTTTCAGGGCCTCCAGCACAACTGGTCCAGAATCTCAATGCTGGAACTCTCAGGGCTCGTAGTTGTGAGAAAAACAGGGCACATGCCAATGCATTTCAGACATGCAAGCTCCAGGTCATGGCTGGATCACACCAGTGACCAATACATCCAACTATCTCGTGGCCAATTCTTCAGTAGCTTCGTTTCCTTTGCCAAGCCAAGACGCGGGTGAGGATGGGTCAATGAATGGGTGAGGGGGGTGCATGGGAGTGTGTGAGGGAAAAATGATTGAGTGAACGGGAAATTAGCAAACAAGACATCAGTCGAACCCCCCCATCAGACCAGAGGCAAGTTTAAGTAACCTCGTGGGGAAACAAGAACCTCCTGGCCTTCCCCAAGAAGCTCACGTAACCGATCCACTCCCTTAGACAAAAAAGGTAATTAAAAATAGGAATAAACACTTAGTCCCTCAAGCTCCCTCTCTTGTGGAATCATAACCCCCTATAACTCTAGTCCTTGTCCGTCTAGCAACCAACGATGTGTTTATTATTAATAATGATCAAAACATTACATTTCTTGGGCATATTGGCCCTTTAATAATTGTTTGGACACGCATGCCTCTCAACATTGTAACAATACATTATTTAAAATGGGGGTTCGAAACCTGGGGTGTTACAAGTAACATGGGAAGCCACACTTTCTTCTTATTCTCTATATTTTATCTTCTCCATTTCTGAAAATCTGATGTAACTTCTAGATAGCCCACATATTCTTAAATTTCAATCACTTGTCAGCACCTCTGGCATACTTTCCCTCATGTTTTGTGGAAGACTGTCTTGACAATGATCTTTATCACCTTTTCTCTTGATATGTAAACACATTATATTACATAATATAATTGAGGAATTTTTCTACTGGAAAAAAAAAAAACTTAGAATTGTATGTAACACATATAACTATTATATCCTCATTGTATAATTTAGGGGACAATTTATACTTATATGTCATTGGGTTGGGTTGTTGTTGCGCAGACACGTTCATTTTCAGGACATTAACTTACAAATATAATGTCTTTACAATAGTTTCCAAATTTTATATAAAAAAAATTCATAGTTGTTCTCCTATATCTCCTCTTTGAAATGCCTTTTGAATCACCTAAATTGGGCATTCCAATAAAACATTATATTAAATTGAAAATCACTTATTCTTAAGAAATTTATGTGGGAACTAGTCGATAAGTTGATTGTATACTTGTTATGTCATCGTGATTTTTACTCGAATTTATATGGAATATCTTCCTATTTATGAACTTTGTCTTGCCTAATTTGGATATTCTAAGGTGGAGATATTCTTAGTTTACCAAAATCTAACATTTTAAGCCTTACCTCATAAAGCAAACTTGTACAACATGAAGTTCCATTATTTTTACACCAAACGACTTGAAGTTTTAATATTTAATTGTAATATACCTGGATAGAATATATCTTAGTACACGATACTAAATATAGATATTGGACATAATTAATAAACAATTGTAAATAGTTGGTTCCTTATAAAAAAAAATGTGTCGCATAATAATGCATGTATAAAAATAAGAAGGTCACTAAACGTGTAGCACACTACTTATGAATTAATCAGTATAACCCGTATACAAATATGTGTGTCTAGAGTTTATTATCTTCAAATGGTATTAGAGTTAAATATTTATAATTGTTCATTAATTATGTCTAATATCTATATTTAGTTTAGTGTACTAAACAATATTCTATCATGGTATATTACATTAATATTAATATGGGTTATTGATAAAATAATGATTAAATGGTTGGGCATTGACCCAACACCCCATTTATTGGTGATAATTAAGAACTTTTGAAATTCCATGGATAGGTAAGAACCACATAAGAATCAAATGAACAATCACCAGACCCTACATGCTTTATACTTGCCATTACACACAAATAAAAGGGTTACGCCTAGTAATGTGGCAATCATAGTGTATTGAAAGCTAAGAGCAAAAAACAAGGCCACAAGCCTCCCCAAATACAAAAATCAAACATGAAAAAATCTTGGATTTACAAAAATGATTAGAAACTCAAACAAGAATGTGAACCGGAAGAAAAAATTGTTTGATTATGCAAGATAAAATGTGATACATTTTTACATACATAATCTCAAAGGGAGAAAAACAATAAAAATACATGCACATCAAATTAGACATGTATTATAACTATATCTTTGGCATGAACACTTTAATACCCAAATTTAGTTACATTCAACTCAAATTTGTCCAAAGCCAAATAGTTTGTTTTATGCAATAGAAAGTGGAATGACATATGAACAATTGTTATGTAATACCCCAGTGTTAACCCCTAGGATATATGATGTATATATGTTTTGTTGACAATTCTCGAGCCTTGGGGGTTAAGTTTAACAACCATGTAATGCAAATTGGTAACATTCCTTGCATATATTTATAGTTCGAAGCTCAAGACCAAGGCTTGTTTAGAGAATCGATAGACTTGTATTAGGTAATTTATCATGTTTAATTCTTGGTCAATTTCCTAATGACCATGCAGTTAGGTGCACTTTATACTATAAAAGAGGAAATAATAAAATAGATCAAACCACCAAATAGGTTGTGGAGGGGCAAAGAGGGACCATGAGCCCATGAGAGGGGATGGCAAGGGATTTTAGGTGTTTAATATTTAACCTATGATTTCCTATGCTAAAGTATTGTATTTCCACCTTTTTACATGTTGCCTCATGTGTTGTTTCTAAAGCCTTCTTTCACTTGAAAGGAACATGAGGTCCATGCAAGTCCAAAGTATATGAATCTTGATTTCATGCATGCAAGATTCTTCGTTCATTATTCTCCTATCCATTGTTCTTGATTTTTCACACATGTTGCTTTGAACCAATGAGAAATCGAAATGAATCCATGGTTTCCCTATATTTGTAAACTTCAGTAGAAAAAACCCATGAGATTGTAAGCTAGTTGAGTATGCAGAAGCTAATGTGTCGCATAGGAAGATGAATGGAAATCCATTGAAAAAATATTGTGTGATGTTGGGAAAGGTGAGTAACCTACCAAATATATGCATGTGAAAAGAATTATCTTTGGCTCAGCCATAATCTACCATTTTAGGAACCCAAAGGACATTCAACACATTCAAATTTCCCTTGCATGCACTAGAGAATTAGAGGGGATGGATTGTTGGAGGGACTACATCATAGAGAAGGGAATTTTAAGCCTTGTGTTGTTTTTATTGTGGGGGAAGAACATGTGGATGATTGAAGGTTGAGTGAGTTGCATGGGAGATTTATTCATGGATATGGTGATAGATACATGGTACTGTTGGAATTCTTGAGCCTGTGGGTTAGGTTGGGTGTGATTAGAGATTGAGATATTGTATTTGCTCTTATGGCTTCATATTCCTATATTAGGGGTGGGTTTCATGGTGGATTGTTTAGGGTTGGGATGAAAAGTGCCCATGTGAAACTAGTTTGGTTTATCCATTCTTTGAAAGACAAGTAATTTTCTTAAATTTTATATGAATGAGTGTATATTGCATTGTTGTTATTGATCCCATGAATTGATTTTCTACATGTACAACTTTTTTAAGGGAATGGTGTTTGGACATAAATCATTGATGAATATGCACATGGATTATTTCCCCTATAATAATTCCTAATAAATATGTCTATGCATGTTAACTTTCATGTATAAATGCATTGTCATCAGAATCCAATTCCTATCATTTGTGGCCAAATTCGATGGGAAAATATATTATTTGCATGTGTGAATGTATTTAAGTTATTAATTTTTTAAATAAGTTTCAAGTCTGAACATTGCGCATGGGATTAGTTATGTGTTGTAGTCCATAATAATAACCATGTGCATGAGTTTAAATTGGGGTTCCTTGTTGATTTCCATTATATGTTGTATTTCCACCTGTGTTTTGCATCGATAATATGTTCTGTCATAGTTAGAGTCCAATTGGGTTTCTAGATGGGACTAATCAAATAAAAGAAGAAAATTTATATCAAAGTGACTTGATGGAAAATGGAGGTAGGTTTAGGTATGTGACATGTTCATTAAGCTCGATAAGGAATCTCACTCATCGATCTGAGGATTTCCATCTGGTTGAGAATGCATCTCACCCTATGTTTATATAAGTTGAATACAAAATTTACAACATATAATATAGAGCAAGAATTTTTAATGATAATTAAAAGTAAAATAAAGGAAATAAATAAAAACAAACAACCTTCCCCTCTAGTGCATAGATCCATCTTAACTCAAAGAAATGACAACAACTTGTTTTTCTTTGCAACGAGCATCCTTTTGCATAAATATTTTGAATTATATGATTATGAGTGTGAAATAGTGAAAACATCGTAGACCAACCATATACACTGTTGATAATGGATACCACTTCCCAATTCTGTTAATGTTTAAGCCATTATTATAGTTCTTTGCATTTCATTAGATAACAATAGCATAATCCAAGATCACTAAGAAATACACAATCACAAGAGACACAACATTTATCCTGGGAAACCCTCTAGGGGAATAAAACCCAGCAAAACTTCCTTAATATAGATAGCCAATACAATGCCAAGAGATCTCTTAAACTAATGCAAAAGATCCTCTCCTAGATATCCACCACTCTCTCTCCTTCTTCTTTAACAACAAATCCGAAACTTGTCTCTCAAAATGAGCAAGTGTGTTGTGTGTCTAAGTGAGGCGTTGGCCTCCTTATTTATATTAGACTGGCACGTGTGAAGTGTCTCTTCACTGGAAGGGCTGACTTCTCCAACTGGGTGGTTATAACCACCTTTAATATTTTTTGGGGCCTCTTTAATATCTGTTGGGGCTGACTTCTTATTCTGCCTATTATAATTATCATTTGACCAATCCGCAAAAGGGAATTTGGTCCTATTACAATAGCCGACATGATCAATTCACAATGGGGATTGATCCAATGAATAATATATCAAATAATAATAAGAATACTCTTTGCAGTTACATTATTTCAACACTCCCCCTTAACAAGAAGGGTATTCTTCAACAACATCATGCGAGAGAGAGAGGACATCATCAACAACATCAAGTAGGTGAGAGGACAACATCATCAATATCATCTTGGAACACTGACTGGCGTATCTATAAATCATCGAAATTTTTCTTCATCAGTAGCATCGTCATTCTCAAAGGAATGCCATCATCATCTGCATCAATATGTATTAGTATAAAAACTGATACATCATCATCATCATAGCACAAGGATGGCTCATCATAATACAAGACTGGCTTTACGTCACAGTTGTCAAGCTGGAAGCTCAGTACTCGTCTCATCTCAATGTCTTTCTTTACGTCACAACACTCAGGCTGGAAGCAAGATACTAGACTGGCTTTACGTCACAACTGTCAAGTTGGAAGCTCAATACTCGTCTCATAATAATACAAGACTGGCTTTACGTCACAGTTGTCAAGCTGGAAGCTCAATACTCGTCTCATCTCAATGTCTTGCTTTACGTCACAACACTCAGGCTAGAAGCAAGATACTAGACTAGCTTTACATCACAACTATCAAGATGGAAGCACAGTACTAGTCTCATCTCATCGTCTTGTTTTACGTCACATCACTCAAGCTGGAAGCAAGATACTCATCCTGCTTTATGTCACAACCATAAGGTCGAAAGAAGGATACTAGACTGGCTTTATGTCACAACTATCCACCTGGAAGCTCAGTGCTAGTCTCATCATATCATCTTGATTTACGTCACAACCATCAGGTCAGAAGCAAGGTACACATCCTGCTTTACGTCACAACCATTAGATCAGAAGCAGGGAACTAGACTTGCTTTACATCGCAGCTATACAGCCAGAAGCATAGTACTAGTCACACATCATCTGGCTTTACTTCACAACCATCAGGTCGGAAGCAAGGGACTTGTCCTGCTTTACGTCACAACCATCAGGTCAGAAGCAGGATACTAGATTGGCTTTACGTCACAGCTATCCAGCTGGAAGCACAGTACTAGTCATATCACATCATCTTGCTTTACGTCACAACCATCAGGTCGGAAGCAAGAGATGTCTCATCAAAACATCTACTCCCCCTTTTGAGGAGGGTCCTTTCGGACTATACCAAGCTTATCTTGAAAGTACTCAAACTTTATACAAGATAGTGGCTTGGTCAACACGTCAGCAACCTGTTCATCCGTGCTAATGTACTGGAGCTTTAAGGCTCCTCTCTGCACCATGTCACAGATGTAATGATAACGGATCTCTATGTGCTTCGACCTGTCGTGGAGTACATGGTTCTCTGTCATCTTTATGTAGCTCTGGTTGTCACATAGAATCAAGGTTTCTCTCATCTCTAAGTCAAATAGGTTGGTCAACAACTTTCGAATTCATATAGCTTCACAGCTGGTAGAACATGTAGCAACGTATTCTGCTTCCACTGTGCTGAGAGCAATACTAGATTGCTTCCTACTCTGCCACGAGATCATAGCTGATCCCAAACTGAAACAAAATCATGAAGTGATTTTCCTGTCAAAAACACTTCTTGCCCAATCTGCATCAGTATATCCACTCAATGTGAAATCACGATCTCCATCATAGCTGAGACCATAATCTATTGTACCTTTAAGGTACCTCATCACATGTTTTGCATCCACTAGGTGAACATGTCTGGGTTCTACTAGAAACTGACTCAAGGTGTTCACGGAAAAACAAATGTCTGGTCTGGTGTTCGTCAGGTACATCAATGATCCAATAATCTGTCTGTATAGTGTGGCATCAATCAACTCTGACGAAGTATCGACCAACAACTTCAACTTTGCTTCCATGGGTGTATTCATGGGCTTGCATTCCAACATGTCGAATCTCTTCAAGATTTCGATTGTAAACTTCCCTTGGTTAAGGAAGATCCTCTCAAGACTCTGCCATACCTCAAGACCTAAGAAATAATGCATTAGGACAAGGTCTTTCATTTCAAATTTCGAGGCAAGTCTCTTTTTACATTCATTGATGAGATTTTCTTCTCTAGTTAAGAATAAGTCATCCACATATAGCAGTAAGATTACCTGCTCATTGTTCATGATTTTGAAGTAGAGGTTAGAGTTTGCTTTACTCTTGGTAAAGCCTAAGCTCGTAAAGAAACTGCCTATACGTCCATACCAAGCTCTAGGATCTTGCTTCAATCCGTATAAGGCTTTCTTAAATCTGCAGACATGAGACTTCTTGTCTTCAACCTCAAATCCTTAAGGTTTATCTATATACACTTCCTCTTCGATGACACTGTTTAGGAAAGATGTCTTTACGTCCATCTGGTGCAGCTTCCACTTCATCTTAGTTGGAAGAGCTATGATGGTTCTGATCGAAGTGTATCTGGCCACATGAGCGAATGTCTCTTCATAGTCAATGCCTTCCTTCTGGGAAAATCCACGAGCAACAAATCTTTCTTTATACTTCTCAATACTTCCATCAACAACATGTTTGATTTTGAAGAGCCATCTGGAGGATACCACATCTTTATTCTTCGGTCTGGAAACTATTTCCCATACTTCGTTCTTGATTATGGATTGGTATTCCTCTGTCATGGCATCTGCCCATTCTTTCCTTTAAATGGCTTCTTCAAAGCAGGTAGGCTCCTCTTCTAGGAGATCACACATCAAAGCTGTATAACTGGAGAATGGCTTTGGTCTTTTCACCTGTCTTGTAGTTCATTGGGTAACACCGTACTTATCTCCATCTTGAATAAGCTCTCTAGCCCAAGATGGATTTCTTTTATGGAGGATCGTCATCTGAGGAGGTTCTTGCACTTCTACTATATCATGGGCTTCTAGAAGTTCCTCATCAGGGGAAGTTACGACTTCCCTCACTAGTTCTGCAGCTCTGGGAACCTCCCTCATTGCAGTACTGGGGATTACGGGTTCCTCTTCATATACTTCTTCAAGCTGGCATAGTTTAGATTTCTTGAGCGCTGCATCTTCATCAAAGGTCACATCCCTGCTGATCTCAATGTGATGTTGACCTGGTATATAGATTCTAAAGGCCTTGGATAACTCACAATATCCCACAAATATTCCCTTATTTCCTGAAGGGTCCAACTTGTTTCTCTTTTCTTTAGGTATATGAATAAACACTGGACAACCAAATATTTTGAGATGGCTTACCTCTGGCTTCTTTCCGGTGAACATCTTTTCTGGTGTCTTGAGCCCAAGTGCACTATGGGACAATCGGTTCTACACATATACAACTGCCATTGTTGCTTCTTCCCATAAGCACATAGGAGGATCTTGATAATGGATCATAGTCTTCACAGCTTCCAGTATGGTTCTATTCTTTCATTCAACTACACCGTTTTGTTGGGGATTATATGTAGTGAGTTCCCTCTTGATCCCAACATCTTTGCAGAAGTTCACAAACTCTTTTGAGGTATATTCTCCTCCATTATCTTACCTGAGTATCTTAATCTTCCTTTCATAAAGGTTCTCTATCAAGGATTTGAATTGCTTGAACTTGCTGAACACTTCATCTTTAGATTTCAAGAAATATATCCAGGTTTTACGAGAGTAATCATCAATGAATGATACATAATATACATACCCGCTAATGGAGGATGATGGCATTGGGCCACACACATCTGAATGAATGAGTTCTAGGACTCCTTCTGTCTTGCGATTCCTCTTTGGAAATGGGTTCTTTATGTTCTTCCCTTGTGCACATCCATTGCATACGCCTTTATGGTCAACTTTGAGTTCTAGTAAACCTGTGACCACTTTGCATATGTATGGTAGTTCCTTGTAGTTGATGTGGGCTAACCTTCTATGCCAATGTTCACATGAGTTTTCAATGGCATGGGTCATGGCAACCTCTGAGTGACCCTTTAGTTTATACAAGCCATTTTCTTCACTTCCAATGATGATTGCTTCATTTAAGGTTTCTCCTTTAGCCCACATAAGAACTTCTCCATCTATAAAGGCAACTCTGAAGCCTTTATTTTCTAAAGCTGAAATTGAGAGTAGGTTCTTCTTCAAGCCTGGTACATATATTACGTCCTTCATTTTTAGTGAATTCCCTGAATTCAGTTTATGGTTTGATTCTCCCACTCCCTTGATGGGATATTGGTAATCATATCCAAGTGTCACTTTATGAGAAAACTTCTTTTCAGAGATACGAGAGAGAATGTCTCTTTGTCCCATCATGTGATTGGATGCACCACTATCAGTGAGCCAAGTGTCCTCTCCGGGTGTTACAGATCTTGAGAGGGCCGAGATCAAGACATGGTCTTTGATATGCTCTCTTATCATCTTTGCGGGTGGCTCTTCATCTTCGACTACATGGGCATGAAGCCTCTTGTGTTTTCTCTTGTATTCTTCTCATATGGTTGGAAAAAACTTTGCAATGTGCCACATCTTGTCACAATGATAGCATTGTACAGATGAGTAGTCCCTTTCCTTTCGTTGTCCTTTCTTCTAAAATCTCCTTGGATGAGATTCTTTATGATTGAATTTGTTTGACTATTGAGGCTCTTTATGAGTCTCTTTTTGGAAGTAGGGTTTCTTCCTTCCTCCTTTGGTGTGAGTAGCTAGGGCTTGATCATCATCTCTTGCTAGTAACACTTCACGATTCGCTACTCTTGTTTCTTATTGGATGCATTCTTCCCATACACTATCAAACTTCAGTTTCTTCGTTCTGGCACATATCGTTCTGATGAATGCATCCCAAGGTATTGTGAGACCATTTAGGGCCGTCATTATGAGTTTGTCTTCATCTACGGTATCTCCAATAGCTTCTAGCTATTCTTTGAATTCTGAGATTCTGGAGAAGTATTCCTGAATCGTTTCTCCTTTCTGCATCCTTGTATTCTTCAGTTGAGTTCTTAGATTCTTCTTCCGGTTTATGTTCTTTCCTTCATATAGTCTAGTCAAGGCATGAAACATTCCTTTCAGATTCTTCTTAGGTTACACATAAGGAATCAAGTGGTCTTTGATTGAATCTGCAATGATTCTTTTGGCCCTGATTGTGTCCTTTTGATGCTTTTCCTTTTCTGCAGCATCGGCGGGTTCCAATACTTCTTCTTTGAAAAATATTACTAGCTCATTCTCTTCAAGAATGAGGCCAATCCTATACTTCCAGGCATGGAAGTTTTCCACTCCTTCTAGCTTGTCAACAAGCTTAACGCTTGCAGACATCTTTACATGGAGCTAGGAAAATGACCGAAAAATGAAAGTGCTCAAAATAAAAAACTGAACTTACCAGGAGGTGCGCTTGGCTGAGGTGAGTGGCTTGGTGTGTTTGGATCTGAGAAAATCCAACTATTGCTCCTCCAAATTTGATCTGCTGATTTCTGGACTGGTGCTTCTGGTACCTCTAGTACTCTGGTACTTCTGGTACACTGGTTTTCTGGTACTTTTGGTACTTTGTGAAACTAGGGTTTCACTTTCCGGGAGATCCGACCACTGAAAAGGTGCGCTGAGAGTGCCAAAGTGATCCTTAGGGGAGGGCACACTTTTCTAGATGGTTTTGGGGCTGAAAAGCTTCACCATAAAAAAGCCCTAATTTTCATGTATGGCAACAATGATGTTTTTCATTCTTGTGAAAGATGCTTCCTTCAGCTTGTCTCTGATACCATGTTAATGTTTAAGCCATTATTATAGTTCTTTTCATTTCATTAGATAACAATAGCATAATCCAATTTCACTAAGAAATACACAATCACAAGAGACACAACATTTATCCTGGGAAACCCTCTAGGGGAAGAAAACCCAACAAAAATTCCTTAATATAGATAGCCAATAGAATGCCAAGAGATCTCTTAAACTAATGTAGAATATCCTCTCCCAGATATGCACCACTCTCTCTCCTTCTTCTTTAACAACAGATCCGAAACTTGTCTCTCAAAATGAGCAAGTGTGTTGTGTGTCTAAGTGAGGCGTTGGCCTCCTTATTTATATTAGACTGGCACGTGTGAAGTGTCTCTTCACTGGCAGGGCCGACTTCTCCAACTGGGTGGTTATAACCACCTTTAATATTTTTTGGGGCCTCTTTAATATCTGCTGGGGATGACTTCTTATTCTGCCTATTATAATTATCATTTGACCAATCCACAAAAGGGGATTTGGTCCTATTACAATAGCCGACATGATCAATCCACAATGGGGATTGATCCAATGAATAATATATCAAATAATAATAAGAATACTCTTTGCAGTTACATTATTTCAACAAATTCTTCTTCACAATACAGTGACCAATCATTGTTAGCCATGCATCTTGAAACATTTTCTTCGACATCGAGAACATCATTCTCAATATTAACTTGCCACATGTCTTCTTCCCAAATCTCAATCATATATCCAACATCAAATTAAGCAAATGATGATGATGGACTCATGAATTTATCCATGCAATTCTAACCCATAAGCAGGGTATTTTAACTCGTGTGTGTGTGTGACCAATATTTTAATCCTTACCAATGCCACCCAAATACAATGAATTTTCATTCCAAGGAAATAATTTGATCACTTCCACCA